>CAUYPK010074669.1:0-66040 GCA_963574355.1 Loris lydekkerianus
GGAATTTTGGTATCATTTATTTTCTCTCTATCTTTCCTTTCTGCAGCGCCTCCCCCCCCTCCCTCCCTCCCTCCCTCCCTCCCTCCCTCCCTCCCTCCCTCCCTCCCTCCCTCCCTTCCTTCCTTCCTTCTTTCTTTAGCAGAGTCTCACTTTGTTGCCCCAGGCTACAGTGCCTTGACATCACCCTAGATCACAGCAACCTCAAACTCTTGGGCTCCAGTCATCCTTTTGCCTCAGCCTCCCCAGTGGCAGGGACTACATGCATCCACCACAACACCCAGTGAGTTTTTCTATTTTTAATAGAAATGGGGTCTCACTCTTGCTCAAAGCTGGTCTTGAACTTCAGAACTCAAGGGATCCTCCTGCCTGGGCCTCCCAGAGTGCCTGGATTATGGGTGTGAGCCACCATACCCAGCCAGATGTGTAAAGTTTTCTAAGCCTGGGCTCTGGATTTTTGATGTTGAGAGCCATTTTCCAAATGCCACTGAGTCCTTTATTGTGCTTATTAAGTATGTATTTCCTGAGTTTATTGAGGAATGGGTTGGAACACAACCTGATGCCTGGGAAACTCTTCTTTGTGCCTCTGTCCGTGCTTGGGATTGCAGATTTGCTAGCAACAGGACGCAGATTATTCAGAGTAATGAGACATTTGGGTGGAAACTTAGTCATTAAAGCATCAGGTGAGAACTGCAAAGAGGGCTTCACATCCACAGACGTAACTAAGATTGCTCTCCTCCTCCCTGGGTTGGGGTGCCCTTTCCACCTGTACTGTGCGGCTTGCTTGCCTTTTAACAACGCGCCAGCAGGAAGAGAAAGGTAGGGAGACACGTGGTGCCCAGTGTTCCCCTGGCTGGTTGGCCGAGTTAGAGATTTGTGGGGAAACACGTGAGGTTTTAGAGTATTTTGGTTTTCCCTGTATGTATCTGTTCATTTACTATCTCAGATCAGTGAGAGTTGCGGTTTTCCTTTTTTTTTTTTTAAGAGACAGAGTCTCACTTTATCACCCTTGGTACAGTACTTTGGCATCACAGCTCACAGCAACCTCCAGCTCTTGGGTTTAGGCGATTCTCTTGCCTCAGCCTCCTAAGTAGCTGGGACTACAGGCACCCACAACAACGCGGGCTATTTCTTTGGCCGGCAGTTTGGCCAGGGCTGGGTTCGAACAAATGGTGCTGGGTGAACTGGCTGGCAACCTGCAGAAGACTGAAACTGGACCCACACCTTTCACCATTAACTAAGATAGACTCTCACTGGATAAAATATTTAAACTTAAGATATGAAACTATAAAAATACTTGAAGAAAGTGCAGGGAAAACTCTTGAAGGAATCAGTCTAGGTGAGTATTTTATGCGGAGGACCCCCTGGGCAATTGAAGCAGCTTCAAAAATACACTACTGGGACCTGATCAAACTAAAAAGCTTCTGCACAGCCAAGAACACAGTTCTCGCCTGGCAGTTTGGCTGGGGCTGGGTTTGAACCCACCACCCTTGGTATATGGGGCCGGCGCCCTACTCACTTGAGCTACAGACACCGCTCAAGAGAGTTACGCTTTTCAATCAGAGAAGATTAAAGGCACCATAGGAAATAGTGATTTATTTATTTTAAGAGTCAAGTAAGGACATAGTATTGCTTTGGATTTTTTTTTTTTTTTTAAGTAATTTGGAACTTGTTGCTGTATGAAATGGGGTTTTTATTATGAGCTTTAAAAAATCATACTCATTTAACGTATGACACAGTAAAATGTAAGTTTGAATAAAATATTAGGTTAAAATCAATCCAATAGGCCGGGAGTGATGGCTCACACTTGTAATCCCAGCACTCAGGAGGCCAAGGCAGGTGGATTGCCTGAGCTCACAGGTTCGAGTCCAGCCTGAGGCAGAGTGAGACCCTGCCTCTAAAAATAGCTGGGTGTTGTGGCTGGGTGCCTATAGTCCCAGCTACTTGGGAGGCAGAGGCAAGAGAATTGCTTGAACCCAGGGGTTTGAGGTAGCTGTGAGCTATGATACTACGGCACTCTACCGCGGGTGAGAAAGTGAGACTTCATCTCAAAAATAAATAAATAAAAAAAATCAATAGTATATACGAATGGCTTTTTTCTTTAAATGTTTACTGTGTTTTCTTTAGGCATCATTTCACCAAAGAGACTTTCCATATAATTTGAAAGGAGAGAAATTCAGATGTCCTGGCTAATGAGGGTTTAGTTCTTAATCTGAAATCCTTTCAGACACAATTACTCAAATTTCAGAAAGTTTTATTAAAGAACTAGTAGGAAAATTTGGAACAAATTGAGCTTTTTAAAAAGCAAAGCTTAAAAACAAAAGTGAAGCTTAAAAGCGAATGAGAAAATTCCACTTTCGTTTAGAATATCCCCTGAATGATCAGTAAAGAGCCCAGAGTATGTGTAGACTTTGCCATTTTATATCTTTTCTCTAATATATAAAGTTGCTGACTTCTCTTTATTTTTGTGATTCTCTCATTTTTGTGATTCTCTCTGTGTTTTAAAAATGTCATTGATTTTACCCAGACTTAGGCTGCATACAGCATGGTTGGTTAATTTTTAAATATATAAATCTATTTAGAGCTTGAGCCAGAGATTCTTATGGAATGTCAGTCATTTCTTAAATGGGTAAAGGAACTGAAATCTACAACTCATCTATGACAGGTGATAACTATGAAAATCACAATAGCAAAAAACAAGTAAATCCTAGCTAAAATTTTAACACTTTCAGATTCTTATCTTGAAAAAAAAAAAATTAAAGAATAACAGAGAGGCTACGCTGACACACCCAGCGGCAGAGTTGTCCTGTTAAAACATAACCTGCTTTAAATTTTACCCATGATTTGCTGCTTCTCACCCTGGTTAATGACATGAGGTCTTGAGGCAAAATTGTGGTCACAGGTGGTTAATTCATTTTTGAAAAGGCAATTCATTAAGACTAGAATCAGAAACTTGTTTGGTTCAACAAGAAAGTTATGCTAATTGTTGGCTGTTTTCTTGGAGAGGGACAAATAACGAATATAATCAAGAATTTTAAGGCCCAGCGAGAAGGCTCACACCTGTAATCCCAGCACTCTGTGAGGCTGAGGCTAGTGGATTGCTTGAGCTCACAGGTTTGAGACCAGCCTCGGCAAGAGTGAGACCCCTGTCTCTACTAAAAATAGAAAAATTGAGGCAAGAGGATCACTTGAGCCCAAGAGTTACAAGTTGCTGTGAGCTAAGACGCCATGGCACTCTACTCAGGGCAACAGCTTGAGACTCTGTCTCACAAGAAGAAAAAAAAAAAAAAAAGAAAGAAAAAAAAATGGGCGGTGCCTGTGGCTCAAAGGAGTAGGGCACTGGCCCCATATGCTGGAGGTGGTGGGTTCAAAGCCAGCCCTGGCCAAAAACAGCAAAAAAAAGAAGAGGAAAGAATTTTAGGGGTTTGAAACTTGTGAGTTTACACAAAGAATACTGTGCTAACATAAGGAAGTAAGTGTTCTCCATAATGGATTGTATCCTAACTGTGCCCAGCTGTGTAAATCCAGACACATTCAAGCAAACTACACATTTGGAGAACTTCAGTGAATAGGTAAATCTTTTTGCTTTTAGAAACACTGTGGACAACTTTAAATGTTTGGGGGTGGTATGGCTTGGTATGGTGGCCCACACCTGTGACCCTAGTCTGGGAGGCTAAAGCTGGAGGATCACTGCTCAGGCAGTCCAGACCAGCCTGAGCAAGACTGAGACCCCGTTTCTACTAAAAATAGAAAAATCATCCAGGTGCCAGTTGTGTACACCTATAGTCCCAGCTAGTCGGGGAGCTGAGGCAGGCAGATCACTCGAATGCAGGAGGGTGAGGCTGAAGTGAGCCATGATCTTGGCTCTGCACTCCACTGGGTGACGGAGTGAGACTCTGTCTCAAAAAAAAGGAAATGTGTAAGTAAAATTGTTTAATTTTCCAAATTTAAAAACCGTTTTTGTAAGTTTTGTGATTGAAGGGAAAAGTAGGTATAATTCGTCAGCGAACCATCAAAGTCCAGATCCTCTTGTTTTACATGAGTGAGGTGGCTCACGCCTGTGATCCTAGCACTCTGGGAGGCTGAGGCAGATGGATTGCTTGAGCTCACAAATTTAACACCAGGCTAAGCAAGAGAGAGACCCTGTCTCTACTAAAAATAGAGAAACTAGCCAGGTGTCCGTAGTCTCAGCTACTTGGGAGGCTGAGGCAAGAGGATCACAAGGGTTTGAAGTTGCTGTGAGCTATGATGATGCCATGGCACTCTACATAGGGTGACAGAGTAAGACTGTCCTGAAAAAGAAAACGATCTTCTTATCTTAAAAGAAGACTATAATCCCTAGCCCACCAAGAAGAAATTCTTAGGTCCGGGTAATAAACTCAGAATTCAGCAAATACAGTGTCAAATTGTACATGTGGTGTAGTGAACACGGGGTAAAACAGTAAAATTTAAAAGCATGACTTCTGTGAAGTTGTTTTAGAAAAACAATTTTTTAAACTAGTGAAAAAATTTGTTTTCTACTGATGGTTTTATTGTTTTTGCAACACATCCAAAACACTTTCTAAAGGAACTTTCAGTTCTTTGGCAATGGAAGAAAATGAATTAGTTTTATAAAGAGTAATTAGAATCAATTTCATTTTCTTCCCTAAGTTTATCTCAATTATGCCATTGCAACAGAACTGTGCCTTTAAAACCTCTATCACCATTACTGTTACTTTACATTTTCATCTTTAATTCATAGGAAGGGATTTGTTGCAGTTAGTCTGGGTCAGTGACTCAATCTCTTCCAGAGGACACAATTCTGAAATGGGCCCCGTACTTCCCTGGATGCATTTCACATGACTGATTTCACCTGGGTTTAATTCACAATATGAATGTGTGGGTACTGTGACATAATCCAGATCCGAGGTCCTTAGAATGTGGCAGGATAACATCACAGGATGACACTCAACATCTCTGTTTACAACAACCTTTTAATTTTTCCAAGTTGAATGTCAGTCTTTAAAATGCATGTAAAAGACATACACAAAAGAGTGCATATGTGGTGCGGTTCCATTCATACACTGTGCAGAAACAGGCGAAACTAACCTGTGGTCTCAGACAGCAGGTGTGGAACCTGGGGGGCGGGGGCAGGGCTGTTAGGGAGTGCAGAGGAAGAAGGCAGAGCTTCTGGGTTGCTATTCTGTTCTTGATGTCCGTGTCGGTTCATAGGTGTGTTCCGTCTGAAAATTAATCAGGCTCTCCCCTGACGGTATGTTCACGTTTCTGTGTGTATATTAATGTTGGTTTTGTTAAAATGGCATGTGCATCAGTAAACATTGAATTTGGGTTCCTCAGCCTGGGTCTTGCATCCTCACCCTGGGTCTTGCATCCTCAGCCTGGGTCTTGCATCCTCCCCAGACTACTAGCTGGAGGGGCTGTGTATGCGCACATGAGTCTCACAGATCTAAGAGAAGGATACAGTGTTGGGGGAGGGCAGAGATTGCAGCTGCAGTTGTCCCCAGCATGAGTCTGGGCTGCCGGGCCCTGGGCTTGGACCACCATCCATTTTATAATCTGTTAAAAGGTGTGGATGAGGTTGGAGCTCTAGGCTTGGGCAGGCTGGAGGTCAGTGGGGAGCAGTAAGGGGACCCAGCAGGCCCAGCCTTCCTCATGACCTCCTGACCTCCCAGGATGGGTCTACAGCCCAGCCTCCTTCCTGAGCCCTGTAACCAAGGCAGCGGTGGTTGTCAACTGGGCTCAGCCGTTGGGAAGACGGCTTTCAGCTTTGCCGCTTAGCAGCTGTGAGCTTTTGCCCATGTTATGTCACCTCATTTAAGCCCAGCGTCCCGCTCTGTGAAGAGGCGTGTGATGCGTTCACAGGCTGTGGGCACGCTCAGTGTGGAGGGAGGGTTTAGTCCATGGTAGCTGCAGTCAACAGCCAGTGGTGTACTGGCAGTTCCTTGGGTTTCTCAAATTCACAAGGTCCAGTTTTCACTTTGTCACCTTCCTCCACCCTTGTCTGCTGGTCACATGGGAACCGTTCTCCCTTCCCTCTGCCCTCACTGGCCACCAAGCCCATTGATAAGCTTCCCAGCTGATCTGAGCGTGACTGGGGCCACCAGCCTTCCTTGCTTGTCTTACTTCAGAAGCCTCCTGAATGCTCACCTTGACCCCCTAAATTCCTTCTAATGCAGAATGATTGTTTTCTAAAATGAGAGTTCAGCCATGCCCCCAGAACACCCTGCTTGAAATTCTACAGTGGTTTTCTTTTCCGTTGGGATAACTCCAGCTGCATCATGTTTTATGCTACTTTATAAGGCCTTGCACAGCCTGATTTGCCTCGACTTCCCTCTCCAGGTTCAGATCTCACTGTTGCTTCTTCTACACGCTGCACTGAAAAAGGTTTCATTCCATCCAGTTTCTCTTCAGCAGGCTACACCTTCCCCCTTCTGATTCACACACATTATTCCCTCTGTTAGAACCAGTCCTTTGTGTACCTTTCTGAAATGAGCCCTGTCCTCCAGAATTCCTGTGTTGGAGCTTAACCCCCAACGCCTCAGAATGAGACCCTGTTTGGCGACAGGCACTTAGCAGAGGTGATTAAGTTAAAATGGTGTCCAATCCAGTCTCTAGTCCTGGTGTCTTTGTAAGAGCAGATGAGGGGCCAGGTGCGGTGGCTCTTGCCGGTAATCTTGGCACTCTGGGAGTCTGAGGTGGGAGGATTGCTTGAGCTCAGGAGTTCGAGACCAGCCTGAGCAAGAGCAAAACACCGTCTCTACTAAAAAACTAGCCAGAAGTGGGCAGTGCCTGTGGCTTAAAGGAGTAGGGCACCGGCCCCATATACCGGAGGTGGCAGGTTCAAACCTGGCCCTGGCCAAAAAAAAAAAAAACAAAAAAACTAGCCAGGAGTCATGTGCATACCTGTAGCTCCACCTACTTGGGAAGCTGAGGCAAGGAGGTTGCTCAACCCCAGGAGTTTGAGGTTGCTGTGAGCTATGATGACGTCATGGCACTCTACCTAGTCTACCCAGGCCAGTAGTGACACTCTGCATTTAAAAAAAAAAAAAAGAATGGACACACACATACACACACACACAAAAAAGAATGAAAATAATAAAAAAGAGGAGCTGCCAATTATGAGATGATGTACGGAAGACACAATCTCTCTTCCTCGGTTCTTAGACGTCAAGGTATTATACTAGAGTTCAACTTCAGACTAGCCTTATTTATAATACTCTGCTGTTGCACTCATTTTACTTTATTGCAAACACTTTAATTTTCATCTCTGCTGGTCTCTAAATTCCAGGAGCACAAAGCCTGTGTCTGGATTTTTTTCCCCCAGCCCCCTTACAATGTCCAGCCCACAGATATTTGCTGGGTGTTGAGACAGGTGAGCTTCTGGAGCTGCTGGGCGGGTCTGCACTTGGGGAGGAACAGCGGCAGCGCTCTCTAAGTAGGGAGGATGCAGCCACAGCTGCCGAGGGCTCAAGTGGGGACCTGTTCTCAGCTCCTTCCTCTTCTCCCCTCACAATTCTTGCAGTTTTCTTTATTTAGGGTTAGGCTTGGAAAGTAATAAAGCACACAAATGATTATCAAGACATAAACTCTATCTGGTGTTTATTCTTTCAGTCTGGTTGGCCCTCTCGTGGCTGCTTTGTTTTTGCAAAACTTTGAACAAAGATAATTTTCTTTAGACGTTTACGATATTGATGATAAAATCTAATTCTTCACACTTTAAGTTGTCCACAGAAGGATTCTCATAAACATAAAAGAATGAGACTGAATCGTTTCAGTGAAATGAAGGACAAATAGCTCAATTATCAAACTGATTATAGGGAAAAAATACTGCGTGTTGCCACGTTTTCTAGAATTTTAGAGGAAAGTAAGAAAGAACATGTATTGAGCACTTATGTGCCAAGTATTACCCTGAGGTCTTCTTATATATTAACTCATTTAATGTTTGGAGTGTTACTGAGACAGGTACAATTGCCACCCACAGCCAGGAAACTGAGGCCTGACAAGGTCAAGTAGCGTGTTGCATAGTTGGTCGTCAGCAGCACTAGGCCTCAAACCCAGCAGTGTCACCCGGAGGCAGCTCTTTAGGCAGATGCAATCTGACCTCTAGAGAAGCAGATGGCCTCTTACAAAGCCAGCCCCTCTGGGGAGAGAGAGTAGTCGGGGCTGTGTGACACAGCTATGCAGTCTCATGGGGTGGGACTCTGACCTCCCCTCATGTTTACTCGGGCACTTGACATAATCTCTTTTAACCTCAGTTTTTCTAATAGTTAGAAATGGGGAGAATGGGCTTGGTGCCCATAGATAAGTGTTTAGGGTGCCAGCCACATACACGGGACTGGCGGGTTCGAACCCAGCCTGGGCCTGCTAAACAACAATGACAACTACAATAGCAAAAAAAAAAAAAAAAAAAAAAATGGCCGGGCATTGTAGTGGGAGCCTATAGTCCCAGCTGAGGGAGGCTGAGGCAAGAGAATCGCTTAAGCCCAAGAGTTTGAGGTTGCTGTGAGCTGGGACTCCACGGCACTCTACCCAGGTGCACTCTACCCAGGTGACATAGTAAGACTCTGTATCAAAAAAAAAAAAGAAAGAAAAAGAAAGAAATGGGGAGAATGACATCTTGGAGATGTATCACCAAGGTTTCTTTTACATACCTGGAACAATTCAGCACCGTGCTTGGCCTAACCTGGGTGCTCAATAAATGCTCATTTCCCCTCCCCCCTTCTCTTCCCACAAGTCCCATAAATATTGTCCAGTGATGACATGTTCCTTCCAGATCTTCTATTTAGAGAGAATAGATGGGCAAATGTGATTCCTCTTGTCTTGCGAAATGCACTGACCGGGCCAGTTTCCACAAATAGACATAGCATCCTTTTCTCATTCCAAGATCTGGGGGTGAGTTAAGTTTTGTTTTCAAATCTGAATTGCTTGCTTTTCCCTCTGGGTGAGCGGCAGCCAGGCCTCTGCAGGGGCACAACTCTTACCTGTCCATCCGGCACCTCCCACATGCTGTTTGCAAATGTGCCTGCAGCCTTGGGCACTGTATTACTGCAGCGGCTTTTCCTCCTGTCAGGTCACCCTGCTGCTGAAAAGCTCACAGGAGAACCAAGTGTGGTTTCCACTGTTTCTTTATGCCGTGTTTTTTTCCCCAGTTCAGCTCATACCCACACACACCAAAATTGAACAAAAGCCATACAGATATAAAATGTCATTCCCAGAAGTAGAAGGCTTGTAAAAACTGTAAATTCCTGCAACGTGAAAGCAGAGGTAATAACCACACACCTTCCTCTCCAGCTCAGACACTGTCAGGCTAGTTGTGTGATCCAGGGCAAATGACTTACCTTCTCTGGACCTCCATTTCCTTGTCTATACAATGATGACAGTGACAGTCCAATCTAGGAGGGTGGTAGTGAGGATACTTGGTGTATGCAGAACACTCAGAACACTACTTCGCACCTAGTTAATACCTAAAGTTTTTTTATTATTATTATTGTTATTGTTATTATTTTGCGCCTGGCATGACACCTTGATTGTGTATGTCCCCCCTAGACTATGCCTGGGCGTTGTGATATATGAGACATCAACACTTGAGGAAAATAAAAATGGTGTCATTTATTGATGGTCACTAATGGTCAAAATTAAAGACCTAACCCATTAGGTAAGGCAGATAATTTGATTGACTTAATCTTGCTATTTGTTCTTCTTTGTTGGATGCATATGTGATTATGTAATAAAGGTTTGTGATCACTCTTGGAGTGCATTGTTGTTTTTTTTTTTTTCCTTTTCTATAGAAGGATTACTACAGGCTATTGCTGACACACCTAAGCTGTTGAAAATGGGTAACAGAGGCTGGGTGTGGTGGCTCACACTTGAAATCCTAGCACTCTAGAAGGCCAAAGTGGGAGGAGCCCTTGAGCTCAGGAGTTCAAGACCAATCTCAGCAAGAATGAGACCCTGTCTCTACTAAAAATAGAAAAAATTAGCCAAGTGTTGTGGCAGGTGCCTATACTCCCAGCTACTCGGGAGGCTGAGGCAGGAGGATCGTTTGAACCCAGGAGTTTGAGGTTACTGTGAGCTGGGCTGAGGTCACAGTACTGTAGCCTGAGCAACAGAGTGAGACTCGGTCTCAAAAAAAAAAAAAAAAAAGGAAAATGGGTAATAGAATCAAGAAATACAGAAATATAACATAAAAGCAGCAGTCATCCTGTGACTTAAGGCTCTTAGTAAGCAGCTGAGTTATGGTCTTTGGCACGGAACAGCTCATGAGCTAATGATCAGAGCGTGCTGTTCATAGTTTACTGTAAACAAGAACTATTTGCCAGCCTGGATTCAGAGCACATTTCTTCCTAGCAGTCACTTTGCTGCTTTTGATCCCAATAATCATTTTGGTAGGGCTTGTGTTTGGATGGCGTTATTCCCAATAATCATTTGGTACGGCTGTAGTTTCATTACAGACTTTTTTATTCCAAAGAAGAAATGGGTTAAGATCTTGACATTTGTATTACGGTATCTAAAGCTTTCTTGTTGGATGGTGCCTGTGGCTCAAAGGAGTAGGGTGCTGGCCCCATATGCCGGAGGTGGTGGGTTCAAACCCAGCCTGGCCAAAAACTGCAAAAAACAAAAAACTTTCTTTTCTTGTTAAAGGTATTAGTTAATGATGATTTAGTGATGAATTTTTTTTTTTTTTTTTTTTTTTTTTTTTTTGACAGAGCCTCAAGCTATAGCCCTGGGTAGAGTGCCGTCACGTCACAGCTCACAGCAACCTCAAACTCCTGGGCTTAAGCGATTCTCTTGCCTCAGCCTCCCAAGTAGCTGGGACTATAGGCACCCATCACAATGCCCAGCTATTTTTTGGTTGTAGTTGTCATTGTCTGGCAGGCCTGGGCCAGATTCAAACCCGCCAGCTCTGGTGTATGTGGCTGGTGCCTTAGCCGCTTGTGAGCTACAGGTGCCTCCAATAATTTAGTATGAATATTCACCCTTCACTTACCCCTCCTGCTGTATCTGATACTGTGAGATACCTCCCCTGTATTTTTACCCTTTTGAAGGACTTTTGAAAATCAAATTCTGTCGGCACATTTCAGCTGAAAGAAGGTAAAGTTTTAATACTTGTGAGGCTGGGTGCCTTTTGTTCATGGATTAATCATTACCATGTGGCGAGTACAATAAAATCATCTATCAATATTCAAAATGTTTTTGTTAATAGGACCCATCACAAGGAGGCAGAAAATAACAGAAGCAGTGAGCTGAACCGCGGCTAATATTCCCTTTGATCTCTTTGTGTCAGACATTAAATTGGAAGTGTGTCTGGATGTGGCGATAGAATAATTATTTTATTTCAGCCAAAATTGTCAAGGCTTTACAAACTACAAAAATTGTAAAAATTTCATCTTCTAATTGAGGCTGTAACAAGGGCATTTGACTGTAACTCATGATTTCCCTCTCCTGTTCCCCTACCTTCCTCATCATCCTTAACCATCTTTGTCTTTTCTTACTTCCATGACACTTATTCTCTCTCTATTTTTTTTTTTTTTTTTTTTTTTTAGACAGAGTAACCCTTTTGCACCCGTTGGTAGTGCCCATGGTGTCAAAGCACACAGCAACCACAAACTCCTGGGCTCAAGCCAAACTATTTCCTCAACCTCCCAAGTAGCTGCGACTATAGGTGCTCACTGCAATGCCCAGCTATTTTTAGAGATGGGTTACACTCTTGCTCAGGCTGGTCTTGAACCTGTGAGCTCAAGCAATCCACCCACCTCTGCCTCCTAGAGTGCTAGGATTACAGGCATGAGCCACCGCACTTGCCCTACTTACTATCTTTTTAAATACTATATGATGTACTTTTTTGAAACAGTCTCACCTTGTCACCTGGGTAGAGAGCTGTGGTATGAGACCTTATAGCAACTTCAAACTCCTGGGCTGAAGTGATCCTCTTGCCTCAGCCTCCCTGAGTAGCTGGGACTACAGGCGCCACTACCACGCCTGCTAGTTTTTCTATTTTTAGTAGAGTCTTGCTCTTGCTCAGGCTGGTCTCGAATTCCTGAGCTCAATCTACCTGTCTTGGCCTCCCACAGTGAGTGTTACTGGAATTTCTGTCTTCAGTAGGTCCTTGATCTTCAGGATTCAAAGAATGTACCCAAGGACCACAGATCAATGTTAAGATAGGATTTGTTAAATAGAAAGGAACACGGAACGGGTAAAAAGCCTCAGAGCTTCTGGCAGAGGCAAGACCCAAGTGGGGGTCTTTACCTGTGCTCTTTGTCTAGGAGTAGTAGGTTTTGAGAATTACACTTGGCCAGGACGTGGCAGGTAGAAACATGTTTTCAGCGTTAATGCGTGTTATTGACAAACTAATGAATGCAGTCCACCCAGCTCTGGGCAGAAGATCAGGGCGTTCCCTTCATGAAATTGTCCATGCCTAGGAAAATGGGGTCCCCTGTCCAGCCCTGAATGGGGGAACCCTGTATCAATTCTCTCTTTCTCTGAGTAGAAACTCTAACTGCTGTTAGGGAGAAAGGATGAAGACTCCATCTAACTGCTTTCTCCTGAACCAGGCAGTGACAGAAGGAGATGATTAGGGTTTCTCCGGAGGGAGAGCAATCTAAGGGTCTGCACTAGAATTGGGCCTTTTGGACTGGAACCATCTTTGCTGTTTTTTATTGTTTTTATTTTTTATTGTTGAGGATTCATTGAGGGTACAAAGAACCAGGTTATGTTGATTGCCTTGGTTAGGTAAAGTCCCTCTTATAAGTGTGTCCTGTCCCCAAAAGGTGTGTCACACATCATGACCTCCCCCCTCCCTCCTTCCCTCTCTCCCTTTCCATCTTCCCCATCCATCTTTACTGTTCCTGGCCTGGTGACCTCATCTCTGGAAGACACCAACCTGATTAGCATATTAAAAGGCAAGGGTAGAAGGGGGAGGGGAGGTTAATTACAGTGCTGTTGGTGTCTGGTTGGAAATGACAAAGTCAGTGCTTTCAATAGAAAACTACATTAACACTTTCCTTGCTTGTTTTTAAATAGTAACTTCAAATTTTCTTTAGCCTCACAAATGTAGGTGGACTGTGGTTGGTCAGTTTCTGTGGGAAGTGGTGGGTTCCAGGTTTTACTCATGAATGGTGTATCCAGGAATCCATTCCCATAACTTCAACAGCTGTAGAAGACAGACCACAGGAAAGGAAACCTCCCAACTTGGGGGTAGGGCAGGTGAATTGGTGGAGTTTTTATCATAACTAGATCTCCAGGAGGAAAAATCTCCTTTAGTGTTGAAGGTGAAAATGTAGTTGGGAGGTTTTTAAGGATTTGTTGCAATTCAGCTAATTCTGTTTTACTAATTCTGTAATTTCTTGATCTAGTAATAAATCATTAGTTAAACACGGTCTTCTATATAATACTTCAAATGGGCTACATCCTAGTCTCTGAGGTAAATTTCTTATTCTAAGGAGAATGAACAGTGGGAAGTAATTTAGTCCAAGGGAGATGAGTCTCTGGAGTTAGCTTTCGTAACTGTCCTTTGATTTTATCATTCATTTTTTCCTACCTTCCCAGAGGTTTGTGTCCTCCAGGAACAGTGTGAATGATATTTTATGCCCAGGGCTTTCGATACTCTCCGTGTAGCAGCTGCTTTGAAGGTAGGCCCATTCTCATTTTGGAAACTTCAAGGGAGTCCAAACCTGGGGATAATCTTAGGTACTAAAGCCTTTACAACTTCCCAGGCGTTTTCTGTCCTATAAAGGAACGATTCAACCCAACTAGAAAAAGTATCCACAGATATCAGTAAATATTATATATCATGTACCTTAGGGAGATGAGTAAAATCTATTTGTCAGTCTTCCCCTGGATATTTACCTTATCTCTGTATACCTGGGGGAGCTGGATAGTGATTTAAAGGATTGTTTCTCTGACATACATCACAAGTCCTTACTATCTGTTTCATAGTTTTAAGTAAGTTTTTTTTCATTAAAGAGAGCTTTAGCCGTTTGATAGGTACTTTCAGTACCAAAATGAAAAGACTGATACAAAGTTTTAAGTATTTTCCATTCACTTGGGGCAGGTAATAGCAAAAGTCCACTTTCATTTTGTAGCCAGCCTGAAGGAAGGAGTGAGTAGTCTCTGGATAAAGCTCATTCCTTTTTTGGGGGGGAGGGAGGAGTATATTGAGGTGCATGATTCTCCAGTGATCTCTCCCAAATCAGGGGTGCCACAGGGGAATTTTTCCCTTCTGTGCTGCCATTTTAGCCTCTTTATCAGCAAGTTGGTTACTTTTAGAAATAGGTCGAATATGTAATATGTCTCTTACAGTGAATAAGTGTTACTTCTTGTGGGACATGAACAGCTTCTAACAACCTGTTACATGATGATATTTTATGGGGGAACCATTACAAGTTAAGTATTGTCTTTCCTTCCAAATGGCAGCGTGAGCAAGTAAAATGAGGAAAGTATAGTTCGGTACATGGCTCTACAGACACCTCCTGTATAATTATAGATTTGGGGGATAGAAGACCAGGGTTAGAGAGGAGCATGGAAAAGGTTGCTCCAGTGTCCAGAAGAAATTCTGTTTCCTGGCCCTCCACTGTGAGGCAGACCTGGGGCTCTTGAGTGGTGATGACATAGTGGGAGCCATGAGAAACTGCCCCAGGCACCCTCTGTCCAGTTTGGGGGCTGATGGGGTCACTGTCCCAGGAGACCGTCACCTCTGGGGACAGGCTGCTCTCCAGTGGTCACCCTTACGTTCTGGACAGGGGCCAGCTGGCTTGCCCAGCAGGTGGTGCTGCCAGGGGCAATCTCTGGAAGAGTCCGGTCTGAGCAGGCTGGAAGCCCTGGTTCTCAGCCCCTCTGGCTTCCCTCTGCCCCTGTCTGTTGGAGTGCTGAGTAGAGCTGTCTTTCCCTTTTTATCCCATCTTTCTTTTTTCTCCTTTATGATCTCGATTATGAAAGACGGCTGTGGCCATTTCAAGAAGATTCTCCAGGTTGTGATTGGGCCAGTTTCTGGAGTTTTCTTCAGATGTCTGGGGTTGCCTGAATGATAAATTTATCTTGTAAAATAATTTGGCCCTCTAAGGAGTTGGGTGGAACTGAGTGTGTTTTCTCATTTTGCTCCTGTTAAATAGTAGACAACTTAGAATAATTCATGGGCTTTTTCTTGGATCCACATAAACCTTCCAGGATACATGTTAGAAAATGTCTATGTCACCAGTCACCTTGAATTTTAGGGTCCTATTCAAGATCCTCAAAGGGAAGTGCCTGTCTTGCCACGGAGCATTTGTCCCTTTCTGCAGAAGATGTACTGCGGTTAATATTAAACATGAACCACAAAGCCCCTTACTTTCTAGCTTCCTCCAAGACTTCATTTGTTCATTCAGAGTTGCAGTTTGTTCTTGTGGTAGCATTACGTCTCTCCAAGAGAGGTCAAACCTTTGTCCTAACCGTGGGAGAACATGTGTGTTCCTATCCGGGTCATCAGAAAATCTTCCTAAATCAACCTTAATTAGTTTTAAATCTGCCAGAGAAAACGAATACTCATGAATTTCCCTCTTACCACCCATGGTTTCAACCAAGGGACACTAAGAAGGATACAGTTGTTTTCTGGGGGTCCCAACAGGACCACAAGAAATTCCTGAAACAGATTCTTTCTTGGGGTTTTCCAAAGGCAGGAAAGAGGGTGTTGGGGAGGTAGATGGCGGGTTTGAACAAGGCTGTAACAGCATCTCTCTCAAGAATCCCAGCCGTTTGGGGAAGTTACTGCAGCAGGAGAGCTAGATCTGTCTGACAGGTTTGACACAATTGGGGTTTGTCTCTGAGAAGAAAGCAAGCTTGCTTAGAGGTGATTTAGACTATTTTCCCTCTTGTGTACTATAATTTAGAGTATCCTCTGCTGGTTATTATTCACCCTTGGAGAGTTGATACAGGGGCCAGGCCTGGGTGCAGAAGAAAACCATATATTCTTTTTTCAGCGTCTGGGGATAAAACATGTCCCAAGGTTTCAGAATACATTCCAGTGGGGTGTTCCAGCAGCGCAGGCCAAAAAATCATGTATCCGGGAGCCATAATGGTCGCACCTGATGAACGTTTTTCTTGGCAAGAGAACATGGTACCAGGGTGTTCTCTTAGAGAGAGAACTACCATCCCAATCTCACCCTCTGTGTCCCTGAATTGTCAATGCATCCTGGGACCGACCTAGGAAGCCTTCCAGCTAAATAAAAGGAAGAGTCCTTCCAATGCTTAAGGAAGAATCCCTGCGGACAGTGGCCTCCCCAGCGCCTGGGCTTGTCTGGATTTAGCCACAATTACCAGTGTAGCTCTTTATGCCAGTGAGCTCTCTCCTGTGCTTATTACTTGCCAGCAGCACAGCCTGGGAAATAAGGTATCCGGGAGCCTCGTCCCACCTGATGCAACTTCTGCTCCTTTATTGCACCTGCCCTTGAATATATGCCTGTTGGTCACAGTGGGGATGAGCCCCGCCCTGCAGAAAATGGCTGCATGGTGCTCACACGCGTAATGCTTTATAATTTTTACAAGCTTTTTCTAAATTCCAGTAACACAGGAAAATAGGCTTTTTATTATGGGCAGGTCTTAAATGCTATGTTTTCCCCTTCCTTTCTTCCCCCAAAGTTAGCAAGGTAACAGTAACAATAACTCAGTAAAGAATCAGGTTGAGAGACATTTTAAAAGTTTGCATTAGAATTAGTCACAACTAGCTGAAGTTTTAGAGCAGCCAGTGGTTCTCAACCTGGGGGTGGCGACCCCTTTGTAACAATGAAAATACATCCTGCATATCACATATTTACATTAAGATTCATAACGGTAGCGAAATTACAGTTATGAAGTAGCAACAAAAACAATTTTATGCTTTGGGGTCACCACAACATGAGGAACTGTATTAAAGGGTCACGGCATTAGGAGGCATTAGGAAGGTTGAGAACCACTGTCTTAGGGAAACCTGGAATGACTTTAAACCTTTCCTTTTACACTAATAGACTAGAAAAAAATCAAATACCCAGAGTCATTTCTTTGCCTTTCTTCATTGTTAAAGGTTTTCTTTTCCCCCCTTTCCTTTAAAGAAGAGATGGAACTGTAGCCTGGGGTTTAGGGCAGTTTTTGCCTTGAGGGGCTGCCCTGGGCTTCCCTTCCTAGGCTCCTGGCCACCCAGGGAAACACTGCAGGGGAATCATTTTGCCTTTTGTTGGGAGCCAACTTGTTGGCTTCTCACTGTTAACATGGCTCAATTTCTTTTCTCAAACATGCAGAAAAGCCAATTGAATTTAATTTTGCAGTGAAAGGCAATGAAAAGCACCTTTTGGAAACCCACTTATAACATCTGAAAAATACCAGAAAGAGTCAGTACAAACTTCACTAAATACAGAAAGCAGTCCTTTCCCTACATTCTAACAAGGCATGCAAACTACAAGGAGAGACAGGGAGAAAGCGGCAGGGGTCTGTAGAGGTTAGTAGAAATCTGGGGCCCAGGACGACAAGAGCGGGTAGGAAAAGATCTGGGAGAGCACGCTTTTCAGAAGGCCCTCCAGTGCCCTGGGGTCAGACCCACTGCTGGGGACCCCAGGACCTCTGGGTGCTACTTCTGTTTGCTGGGCTCTGAACCAGAGAAAAGGAGTGACTACAGAATGGGTTCAGAAGTCTTCCAACACCCCCTCAACCCCCCTCCTTCAGAGCCAAGGGGAATTAGAAAGTGAGCTCCGCAGCAACCTCTTGCCCGTGACCTGGAGGTTGGCACACTTTTAGGGGCTGATGGGCATCTGAATTATTAGTATCCATTGTTACGATTAAAGAGAAAAACAGGAGAGAGGTAAGAGGTCCCACTGCTTATTACCACAGATCTTCAATCCTGGATGATGGCCCCAAAATATGTTCCTGGAGTTTTTTTCTTTGGGTAGGTCCTTGGTCTCGGGAATTCGAAGAATGAACCCATGGACCACATGGGTTCATGGATAAGTGGTAAGATAGGATTTATTAGACAGAAAGGAACACAAAAGGGGTGAAAAAGCCCCAGAACTTCTGGTCAAGGGAAAGATCCAAGTGGGAGTCTTTTTGTCTAAGGCAGTGGTTCTCAACCTGTGGGTTGCAACCCACAGGAACTGTATTAAAGGGCTGTGGCATTGGGAAGGTTGAAAACCACTGGTCTAGGAATAGTAGGTCTTGAGAAATACACTTGGCCAGGACTTGGCTGATGGAAACATGTTTTCAACATTAATGAGTGTTATTGACAAATGAATGAATACAATCTGTGCAGCTCAGGGCAAAAAGGCAGGGCATTCCTTTCATGAAATTGCTCATGTCTAGGAAAACTGGGGTCCCTGGTCCAGCCTTGAACCCTGGGGGAACCCTGTGTAACTAGGTTAATAGGAGTGAGCCACCGAGTCTGGCCTGATTTACTTACCTTTAAGTATTGCCTTTATTACACAGTATTTCATTGGCCACTAGAATTAATCTTCATGAGGGTAGGGGTCTTTGTTTTGTTCTCTGAAGAATCTCAAGGGCCTAGAATCATATCTGGCCTATTGTCCAGGACTCAGTGCGTGTTTAATGAAGGAAAACTGTGACTGCTTTCTCTTTACAACAAGTCAGGCTGCTTTAACTGCATGGTAGAAGAGACTGTGTCAGATGTTATGCCATATTGGAAGACTCCATGGAATTATTTTCATTAAGTTTTCCATGCTTTCTCCTAATATGCTTTGTATAAATAAAATTATGAGGAGGCAATACTAAAATTATGATTAAAACCATCTTCACTGGCTTCCCATTGCTTGAGGATAGAGAGGAAATCCTTCATCTGGCTATAGGCCTGCTGCCTCCTTACAGGGACACATGCCGTGTGATGCCGAGGTTCCACCGAGGTTCCACTGTGCCTTGGAGTGAGTTTATTCTTCCAGTTTCTTCCTCTGTGTCTTCTCTCTGGCCCCCTACCATTTCTACTCCTATCACATATCACATAAAACTTTCTGAATATTTGTCTTAAAAAATATATATATATGTGTGTGTGTGCATATGTATTTGTCTTCATTATTAGTTATGTGGCTATTGTTACCCGTTAATAAAAATGGAGGGAACAAAAAAATACAGAAATCATCAGTATTTGAGAAGAAAGACACTTTATAAGTACAAGACTTACTTTGCTTTGTGTTTAAAGAAATAACAGCTTTAGCCTTACTGGACAAGACAAGTGTAATACCTTGACATCCAGATAAAAACTCGGGGCGGCACCTGTGGCTCAAGGAGTAGGGCGCCGGCCCCATATACTGGAGGTGGCAGGTTCAAACCTAGCCCTGGCCAAAAAAAAAAAAAAAAAAAAAACAAAAAACAAAAATGCACTCCCAAGATAAAACATCTTTGGTGTGGGAATTACCTACTACGGGGAGTGCTGAAGATCATTAAACCATTGTCTTCTGAATGGTTGCCACTACAGGAAGATTTCTCATTTGCATGAAAGCATCCAGCTGGTGTATAAAAATAGTTGGGGTTGTGACTGCTTTTTACCTTGATACTCAATAATATTAGTCTCTTTTACCATTTTTCTTCTTAAAATACCCATTGTGTAGAAAGTTAAATTGGCATTTATGAACTTAACTTTTTTTGGCTTTGCTAATTGTTGGAAATTCTATGAAATGCAGTATTTTTTGTCACTTTGCAGGGACCCTGTCACATACACTGCATGTGTGTGTTTGCGGATGATTAAATGGGGACTCTCCAGGCTTAAGGACGACTCTTAACTCCTGACGGATCTAAATCCCAGCGTGTCTCTATGTTTTCTCTGCTTGTTGAGTACGCAGAAACTTTTATGATAACAGAGCTGAGGATGAAGAGAAAGTGAAATTGTTCTTAGTTAGAAAATATTTTGGATAAATAAGTAACTGGAGCTTCAAATTCTGTTTTGGTTTATATATCCACAATGTCACAAGCCCCGGTGAATTTCCTTTTTTAGAAATGAATAAAATGGACCCAGCACAGTGGCTCAGACCTGTAATCCTAGCCCTCTGGGATACCAAGACCGGTGAATCATCTGACCTCAGGAGTTCAAGACCAGCCTGAGCAAAAGCGAGATCCCCCTCTCTAAAAATAGCCGGGCGTTGTAGCAGGTGTCTGTCGTCCCAGCTACTTGAGAGGCTGGGACAAGAGAATCGCTTGAGCCCAAGAGTTGTAGGTTGCTGTGAGATATGACTCCTTGGCACTCTACCAAGGGCGACAAAATGAGACTGTCTCAAAAAAAAAGAGAAAGACTCTATATGGATTTCTTGAGGTTTTATAATACATTCCATCTGCTCCATTCAGCCTCACTGAATCTTTTTCTTGTCCCCTTGACTCCGTGAGACCGCAGCATTCTTGGGCTTCCTGTCATTGCGCTGCTGGTCCGGACTGGGCAGCTGGGCAGCGAGCGGGCTGACCGCGGACTCCTCCTCATTCTCCTGCTGGTCCGGACTGGGCAGCTGGGCAGCGAGCAGGCTGACACGGACTCCTCCTCGTTCTCCTCCTCCTCCTCCTCCAGATCACGTCTTGTGCTTCCTCCTGTCTGTCATCTGTAAACAGTTTTCAGACAGTTTATACAGTTCTCTGGTTGTTTATGGTGAGCAGGCTAATCCAGTCCTGGTTAATCCATCATGGCCAACAGCAGTTTCAGTTTTTATGAATGTTCTGGGTGTTTTCTCTGCACATTAAGATGGGCTTTGGAGACATGCGACCTCAAGGCCATTGACTGTGCCGTGGATTGGCACAAGGTGAGATTGTGGATGGGCGTCCCAGAAGGAAAGGGGACCTGACACCTGAGAGATAACAGGTGGCCGTGGCTCCTGTGCTCTTAGGGGACTTTTTTCTTGGTCCCTTTCCACGCCTAAGGGATCAGTAGCAGCCTGTATGTCCCAACTATTCCAAGAAAGCAGTCATATATGCGAAACTTCATATATGTTAGCTCATCTGTGGATGTGAATTTTCTATCCCCTTTGAATGTCTGTGACGCTTCAAGTATTTTTTTTTTTTTTTTTTTAATCTTTTCCTTCTGCATCAATACTGTTAATTGAGGACTTCCACAAAGCCAGGCACTCTGTTAAGGGCTTTGCATTCATAAACTCATTCAACTTTTCACCATGACACTATGAGGTAAGTACTAGTATGATTTCTCTTTTACTCATGAGGAAACAAGGCTTGGAAAGATTAAAAATTTTGCCCAAGATCACACAGCTTGGAAGAGGCAAAGCAGGGATTTGAACCTATGTTCTTCTCATTTCTTGTTTTGCACACTTGATATTAGAGCTTCACTACACATTAGAGCTTCACTACACACTGCCTTTGCACGACAGGTCTTTCTGTGCCTCTCTCATCAGTCTATGATTGATTCAGGATAGGAACCGTGTACTTACACACCTCTTTTCTTTTTACTTTTTTTTTTTTTTTTTTTGAGACAGAGTTCCACATTGTCCCCCTGGGTAGAGTGCAAGTGGCATCTTAGCTCACAGCAGCCTCAGTCTTGGGCCCAAGTGATCCTCCTGCCTCAGCCACCCAAGTAGCTGGGATTACAGGTGCCTACCACAACTCCTGGCTATTTTTAGAGATGGGGTCTTACTCTGGCTCAGGCTGGTCTCGAACTGCTGAACTCAACCAATCCCCCCCCACCTCCACATCCCAGAGTGCTAGGATTACAGGAGTGAGCCACTGGGCTGCCTGGCCTACAGACACCTTGTGTCTTAACAGCATCTAGCAAGGGCCTTGCCCACAGCAAATTGAGAGGGAGAAATGTTTCCTTTATTATTCATTTTAGGAAAGAAATAACCCTAAACTCTTAGAATTAACTTGCTATCAAAATACTTCCTCATCATGAAGAGTAGCCTTTTCATGTGACTTTGTTTTACTTACTTTATTCCTAATAAATCAAAGTTATTGGAGTCAGCTGATAGGAAATAGCTGTCCTTCTATAAAACAACAGATGGCAACAAGGAAAACTTCTTTCTTTTTCTGTTGTGAAGTGTATATACCCAGCGATCGCAGACTCTGTGATAGCATGTTCTGTGATGTTTGCTCCTTTTACTCATGATCTTCTCTTACAAGATTGATTCTTGTGGTTTTTGTAGCCTTAGACAAATATTCATAAAATTAAGATGTGTGAGATCAAACAATGATAGAGACAGCACAAAGAGATCCTGTAATCAGTAACTTCAAGTTTTCTTTTATTTGCTGACCAAATACACAGTGCCGTCCTGATGAAGTCTGTCAGTAATTGGGACAGTACAGCTATTCTACAGGACATAGCTGGCAGGTGCATCAGCGTCCCGCAGGAGCTTGTGGGAGCGTCCAACAGACCTTACATTAGATGAAGGAAAGAAAACTCAATTATTGATGGGCAGTTTTAACAGCTTCCCAGGGTCAAATGTGCATGTTCCAGGAGGCATTCAGGCCCCAATAGTCTTCCATAGATGAACTCATAGCCTCTGTGTAGAGTGTTATTTCTCAGTCCAGAGGCTAAATTCAAGGTGTGATAGCTTGCCTGCTTCACACTGTTAAAATCTATTACAAAACTTCTTAATTTTTTGTTTTTTTAAAAGACAGAATCCCACTTTGTAGCCCTGGGTAGAGTGCAGTGGTGCCATCACAGCTCACAGCAACCTCAAACTCTTAGTTTCAAGTGATCCTCTTACCTCAGTCTCCCTAGTAGCTGGGTCTATGGGCACCTGCCACAATGCTTGGTTAATTTTTCTATTTTCAGTAGAGATAGGGTCTCACTCTTCCTCATGCTGGTCTTGAACTCCTGAGCTCCAGGGATCCCCCAGCCTCGACCTCCCAGAGTGCTAGGATTACAGGCACAAGCCACCGTGCCTGGCCTAAAAATGTTTAATTATTTGATTAAAAAAATTCTGCCAGAACTTGGGGAATGAGTGAGAGATCAAGGAAGAGGAGGGAATTGGGGAGCCACATTGTCCCAGCATCTGAAACCTGAAATTCAGAAAAGCATAAAGAGAACAGAGACTTATTAAAGGCAGTCAGCTCTGTTTTTGTTTAATGACCATGCTCTGTTCTTCAGAGAGTGTTTGTCATTGACCAAATTCTACAGAACTTGCAGGTCCAGTGATTATGTAAGTCTTCTGTATTTTGGAACTAAAATAGTACTTTATTCAGTGAGTAACTTTAAATCTTTATTTTCCATTATTAACAGTGGCAAAAAGATCTGCAGTTAAAAAGTGGGAGCCAAGGGAGGGTAGAGAGGAAAGGGAGAGAGATGTGGAAGTTCCTATTTTTCAAGCAAAGCAAGAGAGCTCCTTAGAAGTGAGAGGGAATTAAGTTTCACATGATCTTTTGAGATTCAAGATCCCTTTCCTCTCACAGTGATTTTATTAAATGGGCTAATATCCCCTAGCATCACTTTCTTCCTTACACAAAATAGATGAACGAACAGTAGTGAAGGCATTGATTTGTAGTTCCTAATAACCTGAACGGGACTCAAGGAATAATGGGAAGGCCAAACTCTGGATACAGTAGACCCTTTGTACATTGTTACACCCAAGGGACTGTGACAATCTGGTCAACAGATGGAGGTGGTCAACATAAGTAACTAAGCCTGCTGTACTGATATGTGAAAATTAGGTCAACTTAGGGAAGTGGTCAACTATGGAGGTTGTCTTGTACCGGGTTTTACTTAAGATCCTTGAGAGGATGTGCTGGACCACAAAAGATCTCAAGGATCTTAAGAACAGCAAAGGAACACTTGCTTTTATCCTTGCCCAAGTAATGCTCTTCCTGCAGTTAGGTAAGATTTCTAAATTCTAGTGTTTGGCTGCAAAATAGGATAATTACAGCCAATAATAGTGTGTTGTAGCTTTCAAAGAACAATCTTGAATTGTTCCTTAACACATAGAAATGATGCCTCTACAGAAAGAAGTATGGAGAATCCTCAGAGATAAAAGTACGCCTTCCACTTGATCCCACAATCCCATTACTAGGTATCTACCCAGAAGGAAAAAAAAATCATTTTACCATGACGCTTGCACTAGAATGTTTATTGAAGCTAACTTCACAATTGCCGAGACATGGAATCAACCCAAGTGTCCATCAGCTCATGAATAGTATATAAATTATGGTACGTGTATACCATGGAATATTCTTCAGCCATAAAAGGGTGAAGATGTTACATCTTTTGTATTTACCTGGATGGAGTTGAACCATGTTCTTAGTAAATTATCACAAGAATGGAAAAGCAAGCATCCAATGTACTCATTACTAATATGGAACCAACAGATAAACAACTATACACCCACACGAGAGAAAAACACAATTATATTCAAGTGGCGGGGAGTGGGGGAAAGGGAGGAGGGGGGCGTTGATGCCCAATGTCAGGGTCTACAGCACACCCCCTGGGTAACGGGCTCAACTACAACTTGAACTTTACTTTAGCAATGCAAACAATGTATGTAGCCTAATCATTCGTACCCTCATATTAATCCGAAATAAAAATTAGAAAATGAAATGATATACTCAAGACGATGGATACCTCAAATACAAGAACTTGATTATTACACATTATATGCAAGTAACAAATTACCACACGTACCCCATAAAAATGTAAACTATTATGTATCAATTAAAAAAAAAAAACTATCAATGAGTCCCAGTGCCACCAAGCTACATCTTATGGGGGGACAGAGTTTTTCCATTTTTAAGAGAAATAAGCCCAAGAAAGGATTTTAGGTATACTCTAAGCTAAACTTTTTCCAGCAATTAATTTATATTAAATACATTAGACCCTCTGTACGTTGACCACCCAAGGGACTGAAGCAAACTGGTCAACATACGGAGGTGGTCAGCAGGAGGAACTTGGCCTGCTGTACTGACACACACGCCCATGTGGTGCATGTTCCGTCTATGAAAATTAGCTCAACTTGAGGCGGTCAGTGTAGGAAGGTGGTCAGCTATGGAGGGTCTCCTGCATTGGACCCAATATTCATGCTGTATGAAGTTTGTACATTCATCTTCTGAATGTATATGAATAGGGTGATGTAACAGAACATATTGCCACATTTATCACAACTGTTTTCAAGAGCTCCAACTTGTCTTAAAATTCAATTTCACTGCATTTTCCCTGGGATGTTTCTCTATAGAAAAAGGTATATAAGGTTAGGTGCAGTGGCTCACGCCTATAATACCAGCACTTGGGAGGCCTAGGAAGGTGGATTGCCTGAGTTGACGAGTTTGAGACCAGCCTGTGCAAGAGTGAGACTCTGTCTCTAAAAACTAGCTGGCTGCTGGTAATCCCAGCTACTCGGGAGGCTGAGGCAAGAGGATTGCTTGAGCCCAAAAGGTTGAGATTGCTGTGAGCTAAGACGTCATGGAACTCTACCCCTAGTGACCGAGTGAGACTCTGTTTCAAAAAAAAAGTAAAAGGTATATAGGAGGTCCTTGACTTATGATGGTTTTTTTCATGAGTACCCATATGACCAGTGGTTCTCAACCTGTGGTCACGACCCACAGGAACTGTATTAAAGGGCTGTGGCATTTGGAAGGTTGAGAACCACTGCATCCGACTGTTCTGTTTTTCATTTTTAGTACGGTGTTCAAGGAATTTCATGAAGTATTCACTAGTTTACTATAAAGCAGGCTTTGTTTTTGTCCAACTGTATTCTGAGCACATTTACAGTAGGCTAGCTAAGCAAGGGTGTCTGGCAGGTTGGGTGTGTGGAATGTATTTCCAGCTTACTCTGTTTCGATCATAGTTTCAACTTATGCTGGGGCTTTTTGTGCGTCACTACAGCGACTCCACGGTAGGCTGAGGAGCATCTGTATTCATTCACTAATTAAATAAGTATTTTTTCAGACTTATTATTTCTAGAGCATTGTGCTTGAGTTTGTCTGAAATTATTCATTTATTTAACAAAAAATTTGTATGTTTAATATATGCCAAGAACTGTTTCTGGCCCTGGAAATATTAAATCAGCATAACAAATGAAGTTTCTGCCCCACCTGTAACCTAGATACTGATGATGAAGTCGGACCCTATATGAGCACACAGATGCGTATATAACATAATTCTGGAGAGAAGAGAGGAGATAGATTAGCTACCTTTTCCCAGATCCTAATGTCTGATACCTGTGTAATAGGATCTGGGAAATCAGGTGTTGTGATGGAATGATAGCGTGATCTGGCTTTTACAGAGAGCCTCGTGTGAGGTCTTTATAGACATCTGAAGCAGCTCTCAGAATAGCTGTGTAAAGTAAGCATTATTAATCCCATTTATTCAGACGAAACTGAGGCCCAGAGAGAGTCAAGTTCCCAACCTGGTAAACGGCAAAGCTTTAAAAAATCCAACATGGGCTTTCTGACTGCCAAGTTGCAAGATTTTTTTTTCTTGTATTGTTACTTGAGATACAAAGGGTGACCAAAATGTGTATTATACACATTTCAAGAAAGGAAAAAGTTTTATTAAAATTCTAATAGTCCAGTCAGGTTTGACTTCTGCAGTTGCAAGAGATATGATACACAAGATAACGAACATTATCCGTATATATTGAGTATTACAGTTTTAATAGTTTTTTTCCCTTGCTTCAAATGCATATACTTTTTTTGGCCTCCTCTGTAGATCAGATTAATCATCCATGAATTCTTTCCTTTCTACATTTCAGGCTAAAAATCTTTCAGGAATGGGAAAATTTGTACCCAGTCACCCCAGGTGCCGTTTTTTGCTTTTGACTTTAGAAATAATTACTTTCTATAAAGCCCCATATCTGTTTAGTGGAGAAAAGAAAAGAGGGGAAACCTCTAAAATTGTCCTGACACGCGGCATGGGCCCTCATCCATGGGCCCGCTCCAGGCTGATGACGCTGCGGTCTTCCCAGGAAATGGAGGGAAGTTTGAGCTGAGACGCAAACAGGAAGGCTCCAGGGCAGCATTTGTCCAGCAGGCACCACCTCTGTAAATAGCTGCCCGAGGTGGGAATTAGTGCAGTCGGACTAGAAACTTCACTGCCCTTTGTTTCTGGGCCTGCAGGGCTGTCTTGAGTCTAGGCAGGGCTCAGCCAGCATGGGGTGGTGGCGGCTGGGAACAGCCTCCCTGCCTCTGGGCCATGCGGAGACACCCTGCCAGAGGTGCAGAACTGTGCTTCTGTCTTAGGAATGTCCTCCCTGGGATGTTTAACCTACTGCAAGGTAAGGGTCGGGGCACTTCCTAGTTCAATAAGGAGGGCTGCAGAGTTCTCTCTTCAGAATGGTGCTTCCTCTCATTTAAAAGAGACAGGAAGAGCACAGATAATTGCTGTAGTCTTTTCCATTTTTAGGGGCTTGTAGCTTTATTGGTTATTTGTAGGTGCGTCTTCTTAAGTGATAATAAAGTGCGATGTTGGAAAGAAACCGGGTTTTTGTTGTGGTATGGATGTGAGTTTTTTAGAGCTCAAATATTGAAGGAAAATAGTTAAGTCCTATTCCTGGTTTGGGGAGACTAGTTAAAATAAGTTCTCCACAGATGCATCAGATGAGTGGCTAGGAAGTCTTTAGACTCCAATTCCTGTTTTCGTGCTGGAGCCTTTATCGAATCCAATCTCTGCAGATAATTATCTAATTTTAGAAACATCTACCAGGGTGGAGTTTATTACCCTAGCAAGCTATTTCACTCTTTAATGGAATTAATGCCTTTCTCTGGTCTGGCTCCCAAGCCTTTTCCTCTTTCTTGCTCTCTACTGTTGGACAAAGGGCACAGACCCGAAGTGGCCGTGTGTTGCTGGGGTCCTGGACAAGCCAGGTGAGTGCGGAGGGTGTTCTCCCTGTGGGCCGAGTCTGCCAGGCAGGGAGTCCTGTGATTTCCATCTGACCACCTGAATTCTCCCTGGCACCTGCCTCCTCCTCCTCTGCTCCTTCTTTGAGACTAATTAGTACCTGTGTTGGGGTGTTTTCTCCAAGCCATGACCTAATTAGTCTGATCAATAGCAGACAGAGACTCTACTTCAGGAAATACAAATGGATGCTCTTCCCAGAAAGGCTTTCATAGTATCGATTAACCTCTTTTCAGCGTTTAATGTTTAGAGCACATCATCCATCCACCTCCTTGTCAAAGACTCCTCATTTTGTTTTTTATTTCACTCTTGTTGTTGTCATTTGTTTTGGGCTTGTAGGGGAAGGAGGAGTGTTAGGAGAGGTGGTCTTGTTTGTTTGAATTTCATTTTCTTAAAAAATGAAACAACCATCATCTGTGTCAGAGCATGATGAGTTCCTTTTACTTAAGTAGCATCATTTATATTTACAAAACTGTGTTTGCAGCTGCTTTATTGTTGTTATATTGTCTCACTAGTGTATTTATAATCATACAGTCAAGCCTGCTTGACCCTATGGAGAGTCCCTCTTCAGGTTGGGTTGGAATGTGGGGGGGGAAGCCCATTCCCAGGAAATACTGCCTATTTGCCTGGTCTGTGCAGAGTGGGGGAAGGGTATGGCTGCTGCTGCTGTTTCCGTTTTGCTTCAGCCTTCAGGTGGTGTAAGCAAAACCCAGGCCCTTGACAGAGTAAATTTCCAGCGTGGTGCTCAGAAAAATAGCTGAATGTGTTCATTTGTGAAAATCACAATTTAACACATGCTTTGATGATTATTACTAAGTAGGGAGACTTTTAAAATTTTAAATCTCCCAAGTAACAACGGATTTCCATTCTATTTAGAAATTGTTTCTAAGTATTCCATTCCAGGATTTCTTTTGGGTAGCCTTTGTAGTTTTGAATGTGATCACGCCTCCCTTCCCCTGCCTCCTTTTTATTCCTGCAGCCTGTCAAATTTTGGAAAGCCCTTGTTAAACTCTTAAGCCCAGGGATTAATTGAATAGCAGCTGTGCTCATCAAAGACAAGTGTAACAAGATAAAACTGATGTTTAGACTTGAATATGTAAACAAAGGGCTCTATTTTTATGATCTTAAAGCCAAGGGGGGAAAAATCAGATGAAAAACAAAAGAGCTCTTAGCCCACCTCCCTGAGCAGAATCCTTTACAGATAAGGAATTCTGAGGACAATGGGCACGGAAAAAAACACAGGGCTCTAAAGACAAATTTCACCCTGAAATTTTAGGAAAATAGGACAAAATAGCCTGTGGGATAAGCTAGAAGGAAACCAGTGCCTCTCTGCAGGGAGTGGAAAGACAAGGTGAAGTGGAGCTGCCTGGGAGGCCTGGAGATTCCCGCCAGCCAGTGAGCCAGGGCAGGAATGCGTTTTAATGCCTGTTTCAAGTCCCAGAGGTGGTGTTTTGAATCAGTCTTGCTGACGTAAACGCAGACCTAACCTGGAAAGTTTCCAGATGGAGAGGGCGAAAGCAGTTCAGCCAGGATGCACAGTGTTAGTATGGTAAAGGAACGGAGATACTCAGCACCCTCTCCGGAGATAGAGAGTGTAGCAGGCGTCCCACTGGCTCTGAAGCTTAGTGCTGTCGGGGGCAAGGCCGTCCCAGGCAGAAGGTTGCACCAGGAACAATTTCCTCACCTTAAACAGATGAAGGAGACTGAGAAAAGGGGGATTGTTTCTTAGTGATCTTAGAAGCCTATGGATCATTCCAGGTTGGAGGGAAAAGGGTATTCAGAGCAGTGTTTGGGCAAGATGAGCACTGATTAGATGGCCATTCATTGTTGGGTGACTTTAGTGACAAATAAGTGATGGGTTTACAAAGCTCGTTTACCAAACAAATGTAGGGAATAAGCAGAGTAAACAGGTCTTGTCTCTGGTAGCTATGAAGATTAGTAAGCAAGTCTCAGATCATCACATGTGGTTAATTAAATACAAAGCTCTAAGCTTTCTTTTTATCAAGAACATACAGGGTAAAATTCTACAGGCCACACATAACATACAGGCCACACATAGCATATTTCCTGCTTAGCTGTAAGTCACACTAGTTTAGACTTTCCAAGAATCCAGCTGGGTGTTTCACAAAACTCACTATTGTTTTGCCTTAAAAGATGGCTAGGAGGCATAACTTTGCAGTTATTTGTGTGCTAACTGCTATTTAATTTCCTCCATAGGGAGATGATAACCCAGTTGTTTTTGCTCTGTTTTACTTCCTGTTCCACAGCTTGGGTAGTTCGGGTCAAATAGTGTTTCCATGAACTTGAAAAGGAGTGGTGGAGATGTGGGAGCAGGGCAGTCCTCCCCCAAGGAAGGCGGGAGTTTAGGGGAGACCCCCTAAGAGCTGACCTGCAGCATGTGGGAGGAGCATCTGCAGTAACCTGGTGAATGTTCAAGACAGGGTGCTTTGTAGTAAATGTCAATAAAGTGGAGTCTCTTGAAAGAGTTCATGTCAAAAGTTGCCTTTTTTTTTTTTTTTTTTTTTAAATTTGAGACATAGTTTCACCCTGTCACCCTGGGTAGAAGACCATGGCGTCATAGCTCACAGCAACCCCAAACTTTTGGGCTCGCTCAATCCTCTTGCCTCAGCCTCCCAAGTAGCTGGGACTACAGGTGACCGCCAAGACACCTGACTAGTTTTTCTATTTTTAGTAGAGACAGGCTCTCTCTTGCTTGGACTGGTCTTGAACTCCTGAGCTCAATCTACCCATCTTGGCCTCCCAGAGTGCTAAGAAAGAGATTCTTTTAAAATAATGGCGTATTAGGCCGTGTCTGTGGTTCAAGGAGTAGGGCACTGGCCCCAAATACTGGAGGTGGTAGGTTCAAAACCCGGCCCCGGCCAAAAAAAAAAAAAATAGCATATTAAACATCATCTTTCATTTTATGCTTTACCAACCCTGAATTATTCAGAGGGTGTGAACCTTCCAGTATATTTTGTTAAAATAAATACCACATTAGATCCATCCTTGACAGCTTCTTTAAAAAAAAAAAAATACCTAAAGCATAATGTCTTTTAATTAGATGAGTCTGTGGGTATCTTTTACCAATCAGGAGTTTTGGCTCTTTCAAAACTGTCTTCAAGAACTCATTATTCAGCAAGCCCATCTTGGAGCGTTTCAAGGGGTGGTGTCATGTTCAAACTTACCAGAGGACTCTGTGGTATCAGCACATTATTGCTAGAAATCTGTAGACTTTTCTGGTGAGAGTAGAAGTGGAATTATAGAATGCTGGAGTGATAAGAAAACTATGAGATACAAAACTTGGTTTAGGAGTTTTCAGACTCAGCTCAGGGAAGCTCTGGTGGTGGGGACATGGGGTGGAAGGAGTCCCTCCAGGACTCAGCCAATACTGCTCTGTACAGATCCCTTTGACATCCTGGTTTTTTGATCCACATTTTTATTTGACTAAGTTTCATAATTTAACAAAGTTTGAAACTCCTGAATAAATAAATCTGCCTGCCCACCTTTGCCTATTCCTGAGAGCTGAGGGCTTGGTTCCTGCTTGTTTATACTCACAAAGAAGAATTGGCTCCTGCCTGTGCAGGGCACTCATTTCTGGGGCCAATTCATACAAAAAACGCTCCTCAGTGATTTTCAACCAGTGTTCCGTGGCACACCGGGGTGCTGCAAAATTTTTGAAGATCTTTATTTTCGAAAGAAGTTCAAAGCACAATAAGTGTATTCTTACTCTTTTTTGTTTGTTTGTTTTGATCAACATGATTTAAGTGTGCTGCGGAAGTTTAAACATAGGTTCAAGTCGGCTGTGAGATAAGAAGGCTGAAAAACACCACCCTACTGATACACTGTAAGCCCTATTTATTCTGTACCCTTCAGTGCACGGTATTTTACAAATACAGTTTCATGAATCCTCCCAAAAACTCCACGCGGAAGCGGTTATCCACAGCTCCCTGATGAGGAAACTGAGGCACAAGTGAGGTCCAGTGTCTTGTGCAAGTTCACTCAGTTGACAGCTAAGTGTCAGGGCAAAAATGAGAGCCAAAGTGTGCTTGACCCTGCCCAGATATCGTGTGGACATTTTCTCCCACACAATATTCAGTGAATGACAGAGTATCTTACCTGTGCGTATTTTTCGGTCTGGAAGCAACAGACAAATTCTCTGAGGTCATGGAGGCAGCAGCTGCAGGCAGGACTCACGGCCGTCCAGGGAGCTCCCCGTTCTCTGTTCTGGGACCGTTGTCACCTCCTTTCCCAACTACTCTCTAAGAGCAGAGGACGGCGTCTATTCCCCTTCCCACTGATGTGTAAATCTGGCACGTGTGTGAAGGGGTCCTCTTATGAGAAAAGAGAGGAAAGGAATCACATTACCCTTATGAACTTCAAAAGTTTGAGAGGGAATTTATTACAGAGAATTACTGTGTGTTCCTAAGCCGTAGGTGGATTCACTGAACATTTTCAGTAATCTGCTTACAATTCTATCTGTCCACTGAAGATTTGGCTTTTTGGCTGTTACTTGACCACTTTGGATTTATAAACGGGTTCATCTGACAAAGTCCAGCTCAAATTCCACACCCTCCTCCTCCTTGAAGCCCCATCTGACCACCCCTCACACTGACATCTCCAAACTCCTGAAGACGAAGTCAGAATCTCCCTTCAGTGCGAGCTCTCTCTCCCGTAGCAACACGCAAGGATCCCTTCCAAGTGCGTTCTTTTGTCCCTTTGGCTGGCCTACGTTCTGCCTCCCCCATAGCCTTTAGTATTGGTTGATAATTTGGTGATATTATCCTCCCATTGGCTCTATTTTTGTTTTGTGAGTCTATACAGATTGTTCTTCTCTGAGAGAATTCTGGAAATGTTTGAAGACAGTGATTGCTTCCCTGGTGCCTTCTAGATTTCTCCAGCGTTTTCTACATTTTCCCATGAAGCGTGGCTTCTTGACAGTCTGTCCTTGACCACCTGCTCTGAAGTCAATCCTGTTAGAATTTTCCTTAAATACGGTACCCAGCGCTGAATGCCCGTTCTCCTGGATTTAGGGCAGTCGTCTCCCCTTTCTGTATGATATATCTTGTACTTCTATGCCATTTAGGATCAAATTTGTTTTTGCTGGCTTTCATGTAATGCTGTTGGCTTGCACTGACCTCGCAGTTGGACAAAACCCCTCTCTCTCTTTCACGTGAACTGTGCTCAGGCCAGGAAGCCTTCCTGAACGTGTACTGAGGTTTTATCATGGAGATAGTCTTTTGCCTGTTGGCTGACTGTGAGCTCAGTATTTATTGAAGGTCTACAGAGAATTTTGTGTTCAGCCAGTGAGGATAGAAATGTTGAGAAGGGTGAGGTGAAATTTCTGTACTCAAAAGCTTATTTACAGATATAACATAGTAAATAAAATGATATGGTATATTATAAAGAAGTTCCATACTCAATTACTAAGTCAGGTATGTAGAAAAGAGGGCATAGTGAAACCTTAAAAGGACAGTTCTTGTCTTTTTTATTTTTGTTTAAAGACAAGGTCTCACTCTGTTGCCCACGCTGGAGTGCAGTGGCATCATTGTAGCTTACTGCAGCCTTGAACTCCTGGGCTCAAGCCATCCTCTTGTTTCAGCCTCCCAACTAGCTGGGACTACAGGCACTTGCCACCATACTCAGCTAAATTTTTCCTTTAAATCTTTTGTGGACGTGTCTCAATATGTCACATAGGCTAGTCTCAAACTCCTGGCCTCTAGCAATCCTCACACGGTGGCCTCCCAAAGTGCAGGTCAACAGAACAGTTCTTAATTGCCACAAACCTATTTCAGTTCTCTTCCCAAACTTATCATTTCAAAGAGCTCTGAAGACCAAAGATTCAAGCCTTGAGGACATCACCGATTAACTAACAGTACCATACGTGTGCAGACTGTTTCTTTGAAAATTTGCTCTATGCTAAATAGTGGATATAAGCGCAACTAAGAGGTTACATTGAATTGAATTCTTCAGTTTTTCTCTATAAATTCTTGGAGAAATAGCTTGTTTAGTTCTGATGACAAACTCACATTATTCCATTTCTGACATCCCATTTTAGACAAGGGAAATTTGGGTCTCAGAGTGTTATATAGGTTATTCAATCTGGAAGTGGTGGGGATTCAGTTCACGTCACTTCACCTGCAAAGCCCTTTTTCTTCACTGCCCTAATCTCTTTGCTTCTGTTGCCCCCTGCTCAGCAGCTTTCTGTGATTAGATTGTGGTGGGTGAATTTGAGCATGTATGATTGGGCTGGGGGGTAGAGACGGGTTGTAAAGAAATTTTCATACAAGATAATGAGTTTGGAACATCTCCCAACAACTGGAGAGTCCTCGTCAAGTAATTATTAATAAGGGAATGATAATGTAAAATTTTTATTAATATTTTAGCAACATGGTTTTTGCCAAGCGCATGTAAAGGGTGTTACAATGGAAGGAGATAAGAGATTGGGAGATGAGTTAGGTGGTGCAATAGCCTAGATATATCATGAACTTGAACATTGCATACAGAACAAAACAGAAAAAAGTGGATTTAAGAGATGCACCTAGATTTCTGTACATTATGGAGGGAAAAGAGGAAAAAAGGGGTAAGCACTTGTGGGTATAAAATGACGTCGCTACTAAGATTGGGGGGAAAGAAGTGATTACAGTTGGGGGAGGCAGTTTGACATCAGGAAGAGTCGGAGCTCAAGAGTGGACCTGGTGATGGCCCAGAGGATGGAGGAAAAACCCAGAAAGCCACCAGGGTTGCAGGTCCGACCCTCCTTAGTTTTGCCCCATCTGGTGGTTACACTGGTGATCTGATTGGATGTAGGCGTCTCCCAAGCCTTCCACAGCGTCACACCCGCCATCCTTTGGAGTATTCCCTTAGGCAGTGGCTAAGCATAAACACATGCTCTTTTTTTTTTTTTTTTAAGAGATAGGGTCCTCACTCTTGTTCTGGCTAGAGCGCAGTGGTGTCATCATAGCCAACTGCAACCTTGAATTCCCCAGCTCAAGCAAACCTCCCGCCTCAGCCTCCCAAGTAGCTGGGACTATCCTCACGCATCACCAGGCCCAGCTAATTTTTCTATTTTTTGTATACTCAGGGTCTCATCTTTGGTCAGAATGGTCTCGAACTCCTGGTCTCAAGCCGTCCTCTCCCTTTCGCCTCCCAGAGTGGTGGGATGACACGCCTCAGCTGCCGCCCCCACACTTTGGCTCTAGATCATTGCTGTTGTCGTTCTCAGAAGATTAACTTCAGTTTTGGGAAAGGATCACTTCTTAGGAATCGGCTAAGGATTGGTGGAAACTGGGGTTAGGTATAACTCGTTCATTAATCACCTGTTTGATTAGATGGCTCAGCTTTTCTCTAGGATATTTTTTCATAAAGTTGGCATATTACATTTATGAGTTTAAAGCAAATTAGTGCAGGGATGGAATCCACGTGACGTGATTGACAGTCCCTTAATGATCTTCAGTTTTCTTGGGCAGTGTTTTGGAAATTACTGGCAGCTTCCTATGATCTAAAAATGTGTGAGCTTCTTGACTGTACTGTGGTGTCTGCCGTCTGGCAGCACTGGGCAGCTGTATAGCAGTGGCCTCAACGTGAGAGGTGATAACATTGCAAGTGGCCCGTGAGAGCCCCCATGGGCAGGCAGAGCCCCGGCTCTGAGGTCCCACGGCCTGAGTTGGGCTCCTGACTTTTTCTCTTAACCAGCAGTGTGTCTTCAGGCCAGTGGCAGACTTTTTTTTTAATCTTTATTTCTTTAGCTGTAAAAGAAATTATAATAGTGCCTATAGGATTTCTCATAGAATCACAGAGGACATTCAACAGGTATTTTACTCACTATTGGGCACTAGTGCATATCCCATAAATTTACTGAGCCTTGATACACCTTGACTGGAATCAGTTTCTCTCTTCTATTCTGGTTTAAACATCTCTGTGAGTGCTACACTCTCTGGAAATGTTTTGTCTGACTTTCCTAGCTATAACACAGTTCCTAGCTAGATGGTACTGTGAATAAAGATTGTCTGGTATTAGGGGATCTTGGACTATCATGACAATTCATTCTGATGGATTTGGAAGACTATACTTATGGGGGTATCCCTCCTTGAAGATTCTCTCTTACAGAATTACCACTTCCCATCTGTAAGCAGAGCACTGGCTAATTTTGCAGCATAAGCAGGGTCCTAACATCTGGAGTGATCTGCAGATACACAGGAATGTACATTTCCTTTGTTCTACAAGCGTTCCTGCCTAATATTGTAGTAGATGTCGTTCCTTTGATGTCCATGACAGACATTCTGCAGACATAAGGGCCTTTTAAAAGCAGGCCATGATACTTATCAAATTTAGTCTAAGCCCAGATATTACCGAAGCGTGCACTGTGTGTGTACTTCATATGAAAATAATTCTGTAAAGTGTTATCTGGGAAATCCACCACATGGCAGTGTTAAGCTAGATAGTGCAAAGTAAGCAACGGAATCTTCCTCCATCTGCTGATTATAGCTGTGGAATTTACATGATAGAAAAATGAATAATAGTGCTTGCAAAATAGACATTTTCAGGAATTGCATACATTTATTACATTTCCTTGGGCAGGACAAGATTGCAGCAGGCTTAATCTTTGCGTCTGCTTGGTTTTCACAAGCTGAATGTGAACACTGTGTTTATATTCCAGGATTTCCACTTTCTTTTTTTAATATCCCAAGTCATCAAGAAACAGGTTTTTTATTTCGTTTTTGTCAGAATGCTTTCAATTTTCAGTGTGTAACTTTCACGATGCAGGGAGACTGATCTCTAATATCTCAGCAGGCATTTTATGAACACTCTGCCCTGGTTCTGCGGCAGAGGTCACATTCAGTGCTTGGCCAGTCTTTATGGACAGCTGAAATGTCTGCCTCATTAACAGGAAAGATGTGTTAGACAGTGGTGAAGATCCACTTGTCGAGACCCAGGCAGGCCTCTGACAGTTCTTTATTGCTTTAAAGTTACACTGACTTGTGTGCATGGTTCTAGCAAGCTTCTGGCATAAACTGGACCATCCTGCTGCAAAAGTAAGTTAGAGTGAACTTAAAACATTACTAACCTTGAACTTTAGAATCCTTAGCTTATGGAGAGATCTCCATGAACTGGAATAGTTGAGGGAAACTTAAGGAAAAATCTGGGACTGGAGCAAGACGTTGGAAGGAGAGGAAAGCAGACAAGGCCCACGTACTTCCAGGCAGGGCTGCCACTTGTGACATGGGCTGCTCCTGCAAGGCCATCCTGGCTCCCAGTCAGTGCTCAGGTAGGCACAGTGACAAGGCCAGATGGCCCTGGGTGGAAGGCAGACCACCCGCTGCTGCTTCTGGATAGAACTTAACCCTGAGCAAGTCAAACACAGCCACAGGAAGCCTCAGCCTCTGCAGGTTCTGCATTGGCGGGTTCAACCAACTAGGGATTGAAAATATTAGGGAAAAATTAAAAAAAAAAAATTAAAAAACCAATAAAAATACACATTTAAAAACAATACAGTATAACAACTACACTGGAACCTGTGTAAGTTGACCACCCAAGGGACTGTAACCAACCGGTCAGCATACAGAGGCCGTCAGCAGAGGGAACTGGGCCTGCTGTGCCGATGTACATGAGGCGCGTATCAGGTCAGCTGAAGGCGGTGGTCAGCTGCAGAGGCCCTGCTGTATTCACGGTTCCTCACCCTGCATCAGGTAATATAAGTGATCTACAGGTGACTTAGCATGTGCAGGCTGTGTGCATAGGCTGTCCGCAAATAATACGTCATTTATAACGGAGCTTTGAGGATTTGTCAATTTCGGTATCTCGGGAGTCCTGGGCCCAATCCCCAGTAGATATTGAGGGATGACTGTGTAACATTTAAGCAGTGGAGGCTAAGAGAAATCAATTAGTCTTGTAATGCCCATGAATTTCACAGTCACAGGATGTAATTTTCTCTATTTTTGGTAATAGCATTTATATTCTGAGCCCACATTTCTGACCAATTGCAGAAAAACTTAATCTAGTTAGAACCATAGCCAGTCAGCTTGATCCAATTGAGTGCTTTCTAAGTTGCTTCTGGTTAAAATTCAGGAATATTCAGAATCTTTTCCCCTCCCTTTCTCTCCTTTCTCTTCTATTGCTGCTGGACCCACGGCCTCTGTGGGGGTAGCCGGGGAGACCGGGGTCCTTGATTTAGCCTTCCTCTGCCGGGTCTGAGTCCTGGCCCCAGCGAAACCGGAGCACAAGTGTAAATGTGTGGTTGGGGCCTTGGCACCCACCTGCTTCCCTGTTAGGAAATGAGCCTTCAGCCTTCCCCGGGTTTCTGCAGGAACTGTCCACTCTGTAGCCTCTGCCATGGGGACCCTTACCTCCAGCCAGGCATCTGCCAACCTCTGAGAATCAGTCTCACCTCTTTCTCCAAGTCCGTGTCAACAATGCAGAGAATGGGCCAGGTGCAGTGGCTCATGCCTGTAATCCTAGTCTTCTGGAAGGCTGAGCAAGGAGGATCCCTTGAGCTCAGAAGTTCTAGACCAGCCTGAGCAAGAGTGAGAACCCATCTCTACCACAAATAGAAAACTTTTTGTCAGGCGTTGTGGCAGGCGCCTGTAGTCTCAGCTACTTGGGAGGCTGCGGAAGGAAAATTGCCTGAACCCAGGAGTTTGAGGTTGCTGTGAGCTATGATGTTACAGCACTCTGGCATGGAACAACAGAGTGAGATTCTGCCTCAAAAAAAAAAAACAAAAAAACAAACAAAAAAACAAAAGAAAGAAAAACAATGCCAAGAACTCCTGACCCTATCGACCTCAGCCCTAGCTGCTGCCCCCCCCCCTTTATTTTGCACTTGTGACATGGGATGTGTTTCATACGGTGCTCCTGACTCATGAAAGAAGGAAGAGGGAATCACACGTCCTCCCCGAGCCTCCCTCACCCCCTGGGGAAGCCATGGGGACCCCAGACCCCAGCCTGCGGCACCCAGGCTTTGTTCTGGGCTGGGACACTGAGCCAATGTGGACCTCTAATTGTTCCTCTTGATCTTCTCCTAAGTTTTCCCTTTTCCCCAGTTTGGAGTGAAGTGGTGGAAAAAACAAACAAACAAACAAAAAAACTTGTTCTGCCAGTTCATATCTCTTTTCAAACTATTTTCATCTCTCATTTGAACTAGAGCCAAGAATTTGGAATCTTCATTTGTCATTTTTATTTTTTCTCCTGACATTTCCCCCTAGGGCAGATGTAAACTGGGCTCCCCATATCTCCGATTGGAAGAGGGGCTTAGGGAGGCGGGTAGGGTGGTGAAGGGAGCAGGCACATCAGTCAACATTCTGCGACATCATTCTGGCAGAGAGCGCTCAAATCTAACTCCTCAGTCAAGGTCCACATCAGCGTCTCCTTCCTGGAGATGGCAGCCATTTTTAGCTCTGCACCTTGGGAAGGTCCGCTGTGCTCAGCTGCCTGTGCTGCGGATGAAAGGGGCACAGGACAAGCCTCAGGCATCTGAGATAACAATGGGATGACCGGGCAGAAGAGTGGTCACTGTTTTATGACATGTTGGAAATCCAAACATGAAGATGTTGGTCTTTCTGGATTTTGTTTGTTTGTTTGTTTTCCTGGGAGCCTTGATTAGAGCATTAATGAGGAATACCTTAAAATATACATATGTGTCTCTATCAAGAGATTTATATCATTAATATCAAGTGGTTATATACAATATTTGTATATAACATGTATATAAAGTCTGATAGTTAATAAGTTCGTGAACTCATCCTAGAAAAAGTGCTACATACCTTTGCTGAATTTCACTCCAGTCGCCTTCAAAGTATGCCCCGTGGGAAGCTACGTGTGATGCCAGTGCCTGGTCCACCCTTCAAAGCAATTTTAGGACTGTTTTTCTGGAATGGCCATCCAAGCTATCACTGTATCACTCTTGATGTTCTGGATGTTCATTCCAATATTTCCTTTATTTGAGGGTAAAGAAAAAAAGTCATTGGGGGCCAGATCAGGTGAGTAGGGAGTATTCCAATACAATTACTTGTTCACTGGCTAAAGCCTCCCTCATAGACGGTGCCGTGTGCGCTGGTGCATCCTCTTGATGCAAGAGCCGTGAGTTGTTGGCCACGATTTTCAGTTGAGATTTTCCTATTTTGCTATTGATGTTTACTGTGCTTCTTGGTCAGCTGACAGTTTTGATGCATAGTTAGACAAATTTTTGCAATGTTTTCATCAGTTCTGCTCGTTCCTGGCCGGCCTGACCTCTCTTCATCAGTGACACTTTCTCTCCCTTCAGACACACCACCAGTTGCTTCATGGTATTATCCCCGTAAATGTGGACTAACTGGTCCCTGATTTCACTTCCACTCTTGCCAAGTTTAACAAGGAATTTAATGTTTGTTCATTGCTTTAGTCAGGCTCCAACATTCTCACCACAGCACACAAAAATAGGTAACAACAGTGAATGCCACTCATCAAGACACCACCACATAAACCGGACCCAAATGTTGAGACACTGACATATCAAGGTTATGAAACTGTACTGAGAGTTTTGTGTAGTGCTGACTATACAAGTGCATTGTGGCAAGTTTGCAGACTTAATTGTGAGGCTGCGTGTGGGGATGTGTGTATACACACACACACACACACACACACACATATACATATGGAGGGTGCCAAAAAACGTATACACATATTAATCAAGGAAAAAAAACTGCATTTAATTTGTACTACTCAAGTCATGTTTGGCTGATGCTATTACAGGTGGTGCTGAAATTGACTTGTACCCACCTTTTGTTATCAGTATATATCGAGTGTACCAATATTAATAGTTTCTTCCTTTCTTAAAATGCCTATACTGGCTCGGCACCTGTGGCTCAAGCGGCTAAAGCACCAGCCACATACACCAGTGCTGGAGGGTTCGAATCCAGCCTGGGCCTGCCAGACAACAACGACGGCTACAACCAAAAAATAGCCGGGCAGTGTGGTGGGCGCCTATAGTCCCAGCTACTTGGGAGGTGGGGACAGGAGAATCGCTTGAGCCCAGGAGTTGGAGGTTGCTGTGAACTGTGATGCCACGGCACTCTACCCAGGACGACAGCTTGAGGCTCTGTCTCAAAAAAAAAAAAGGTGTGTACACTTTACTGTGTACGTGTGTGTGAGAGAGAGATGTGTGCGTATAATATACATTTCTCTATCAAACTTCCGGTTGAGTCTTCTTGGAGCTGGCTATTTAATTGTGGTTTTTACTCTTTCTTGTTTTCCTGGGGTCTGCTTTCTTTCCCAAATCAGGGAAATCCACTGGTGACATTGCATCTAAGTTCTGAAAAGAAGTTGGAGGGTTTCAGGCAGGGCTGGTCTCCTTGACCGGTCCAGCGGGTCCTGTTCTCCCTGAGGACCTCAGAGGCCTCGGTATTCCTAACTTCCTGGCACTTCCTCTGTGCCATGGCCACATGAAAAAATAAATTGCTGCAGTAGTCAGAAGTTCACTTTTTTTTTTTTTTTTTGGCTGTTTTTTCTTTTTACAAATATATGTGCTTTTATTTGTGTGTAAAGAATCTCACATGTGGTTTGTTGAATCAAGGGTATGAGCTTTTTCACTGTAATGCATTATGCCACGTTATTATCCAAAATGTAGTGTAGTTCACAGTCCCCCTAACAGCGAATGCTAAAGTCCTTGCATAATATAAAAGCTACCATAATACTATTTGAAGGTAAACTGAGATAAATGAATACGTATTTGCTTACTGTCAGACTTATGAAAAGCTTCCTGTTCTGAATATCGTCACTTTCATGTCTGGGGGAGGCTCACGGCTTCTCTTGCTTCTTCTGTGTTGCTTCCAACCACTTTCTTACCCTCCTCTGCAGAGCAGAGATCCCGTCCCTCTGGGAGGTGTTATGGATACAAAGAAGGATAAGGTGACACACCGCTGTCTTCAACTTAATTTAGTGAAGGCGTGAAGACGTGTCCACAGTGAACTCTAGTTTAATAGGAGGCCTGCGCCGTAACAAGGACAGGGAGAAAATGATGCGGAAACAAAGCCCAAAGTTGCCTAAAGGTGACTATGAGGAAGTCCATCTGTAAAATCCTTTGAAAAGTAATACATTTTGAAAATTTTGACTGAAGATAACTGATTATAATCCCCGTCCTCAAACTTCATTTTAAATGTCACATTTGGCAAATAACTTATCTCTTGCAGGAACATTTAGCAACCCGTGGGGTCAAAGTTGTTTGTATCAAGGCAGCTGCAGAACAGCAAATGTCTATGGACAGACAAAGCCTAAAAAACTAAGTTTTTTTTTCTTTTTTTTCCCAGAAGGAAATCATAAAGGAAAAATCCAAATGATTGCTTCATAAGCTATCTTTGGAATTAATTTCAGTGCTTGTTAAAGAACAAAATCCCTCTCTCAAAAGGGTTCTTCCATGAAGTTCCTAATTAGACCCTCTTCTCATAGCGCCCGGAAGCGACACTCCCATTCGAGTCTCACATAATTCACATAAATGAAATAACGCAGATTCCACATTACCCAAGCAAAAATGGAGAAATGCTTTTTCATATCACCATGTCTTCTTAAAAAGAAACGTTGGCTTAGGGCTTCTGATGTTGATTTAACCATTCATTCATGAGGACCAGATGTGTTACGCAGAATTTAACTCTTTTCTCACCTCTTCCTGACTCTAGAACTCACTGGTAAAAGATCCTCCATCCTTCTGGATTCTTGCACTTCTTTTCTCCCTGCTTTGGGTACATGATGCTTAGACTAGCACGTGTCGCATCCTTCTTTCTGCCTCTCTGTGAGCTCCGGGGACTTGACATCTGTGCATACTTGCGGGAGTTGATGCCTGGTGGTTCTCACACCCTTGGTATATTGTAGTCCTCATTGTATGAAAAATGACTGAACCTACCACTGGCTTTGCAAGTTCCAAGGAAGTGGATGAAGTTAAGTGACTGAGAAAGGGTGTCACTGTGTCTGTGGTGTTTGAGTCCGTTCCCATGTGGCTGCGAGCCCTGGACTGCGGTGGGCATCTACGGGCCTCACTGGACTGCCCTGGACATTTACAGGCCTCACTGGGCTGCAGTGGGCGTTAACGGGCCTCACTGGGCTGCAGTGGGCATTTATGGGCCTCACTGGACTGCATTGGGTATGTACGGGCCTCACTGGACTGCCCTGGACATTTACTGACCTCACTGGGCTGCCGTGGGCATTTACGGGCCTTACTGGACTGTTTTGGACATTTACTGACCTCACTGGACTGCAGTGGACATTTATGAGTCTTGCTTAATTATCAGCTAACTAGTCCTGCCCAGTAGTAGCTTATGACATTGATTTAGTTGGTCACAATCCACATTTGAATAAAGATAATAGAAAAGAAAGATCTGAGGACATTGCATATCATGAAACAGTTTCATGGAAGTTTTGTTACATATGAGGTCTGCATATCTTAATAGAGATAGAAATTTTATTTTTTGATATAGGCTGAAATTAAACTATATTTTGTCAAACAAACAGTTATATTGAGGGGGCATGATTGGGAGGGAGCTGCTTGGCTTTAAATGGGTGAAAAAAAGCCACTTGAGTAAAACGGTATTTTGACCTTCCGCAACCAAGATAATGATTTCTAGACTTGTTAATTTATACCAGCTAAACTGCCACTACCCGTAGCCACACTATTAGGTCACAGGCTTGTATGTTATAAATTTCCTGGTTTGTTTATTTTATTTTCTTTCCTCTTCCTTTCTTTACAGTAAAGATTTTTTTTTTGAAAGCATATCCAATCATACATACTTTAAGAAAATTTTAATTTTCTTTACTCTGCCTGAATCTAAAAGGGATAAGCATATTCACAGGTTAGGATTATTTGGTGACGACAAACAACAAAGTGTGAGAACTCCAAAGAGGGACGCTGCCCCCGGAAAGTGAGCGTGGAACAGATTTGCTTTACCAGTCTTATCTCCCAGCCCTACATCTACACCACTGTGCCACTGTGACCTTCCTGCCACTTGCCTCCCAGGTGCACCTTGGGGTGCGTTGACCATTTCATTCATTGAAACCATTATTACAAGTGTCCTTGCTGTTGACAGGAGAGTTCCTGAAAAAATTACTTAAGGCTGGGCGTGGCTCACACCTGTAATCCCAGCACTCTGGGAGTTCAAGCAGGTGGATTGCTTGGGCTCAGGAGTTTGAGACTAACCTGAATAAGAGCAAGACCCCATCTCTACTAAAAAAAGGTAAAAAAAAAAAAAGTAACCAGGCATGGTGGCAGAGGCCTGTAGTTCCAGCTACTTGGGAGGCTGAGGCAAGAAGATCACTTGAACCCATGAGTTTGATCTTGCTGTGAGGTAGGCTTATGCCAGGGCACTCTACCCAGCGTAACGGAGTGAGATTCTGTCCCCCCGGAAAACTAAGGAAGAAAAATGACTTAACATTGTACTATCTTTTTTTTTTTTTTCTTTTGAGACAGAGTCTCATTTTGTTGCCCTCGGTAGAGTGCTGTGGGGTCATAGCTCACAGCGACCTCAAACTCCTGGGCTCAAGCGATTCTCTTGCCTCAGCCTCCCAAGTAGCTGGTACTGCAGGCGCCCACCAAAATGCCCCAATATTTTTAGAGACTGGGTCTCTCTCTTGCTCAGGGTAGTCTAGAGCCTGTGAGCTCGGGCCACCTGCCTACCTCGGCCTCCCAGAGTGCTGGGATTATAGGCATGAGCCACCACCCACGGCAACATTGTACTGTTTAAAACATGATGAAAAGGATCAAAACAAATTCTCTCCAGAGCAAGAACTGCCATTCAAAGTCATGAAAGCCATTTGCTGTGGCCATTCATATATTGACATTAGTAACTTACTTGTGATGGGAAAAAAAAAATCCATAAAATAGCAAGTTTTCTTTTCAGAACTCAGTTTCTTAGCATCAAAGTCTTTTATTCCGCAGGCCTTTTCCTTTGGCCTAAGAATTTTTAAACATTCCCATGTGCTTATTTCTTCAGAATCAAAATTTGTATTGTAAATATTTTTAGAATAGGAAAAAAAAATCAACTCAATAAAAACTAGCATCCCACTAGTGAAGAAAGGACTTTAAGCCACATCATTATTTCTTAACTTTTACTTTATGCTAAGGATATAGCACTTGCTTTCAGTTTTTAGAAGTGAGTTTATCAATGAATGTGGTCATTAAGATTCTAGTTCCCGGGGGAGATTTCTTTCATGTAGATTAGTGGTTCTTAACTATGGGAGGAACTTTTAAAATATACTGATAACCCCTGAAATTCTGATTCACTTTATGATTCACTTTTATGTAAAATGTAGCTCAGAAATCAAGGCTTAAAAAAGTTCATGTGCAGACAAAGTCATGGTATCCTGGATAGTGACCTGATGGCTTGACTTTGCACGGGTGTTTTGTTTTACTACTCAAAAACACAGTTTTAACCAGAGTAATTCTTTATTAAAAGTGCTAGGCACAGCTCTTAAAGGCTTCTGTACTTACATTATACAAGCACCAGAGATTTCTTAATGTAAAAGTTGAATTCTGTCTTTTTTAACAGTCTGATAACTTTTTAAAAGGCTGCTTTATCAGCTACTGCTTAGTTCAACCGTCACTTCCTCTGTAATTTGAGGAGTTTTTGCTGCTTCTTTTGCCATATTCTGGTGGATTCCGCCCTTTGTCCGGTCAGAAACTACAGCTAGGTGTCAGTTTCTCCTGACCTTGGGTCAACTGCCCGTCTGGGGTGCTTACTGGTCTTCCTGCAGCTTTTGGCTAGGCACATCAGCTTGGTCCCTCACCGAACACTTTCTGAGTGCCTGTTGAGTGCCAGACTTTGGGTCAAGGGCGAGGAGGGACACAAAGGTGACCAAGACCCAGCATTTGCCCAGGAAGAGGAATTCCTGTGACTGCCTCACTCTTACTCCAAGAGATGAGGGTAATACAAAGTCCATCGCAGTGCTTGGGGGGAGGGTGTGTGTGGCTCCTAACTCTGTCAGCAAAGGCTTCACACAGGCAGTGACAATTCAATTGAGTCTTAAAGGATAAGTAAGTAACGTGGCCTGGTCTCATGGGGGAAGAAGATGACATTCTTGTCAAAGAAAACAGCCCTATCAAAACACGACAGTGGTTCTTCTGGAGAGGTGGGAAGGTCTGTTTGTTGGTGAGAAACTGCCGGGGGTGAGGCTGAAGAGACAGACGGGGAGAGGGTGGCAGAGCTTTCTCTGATGGTCTGTGGCTCAGCTGTGCCCAGCGGGGAGCCAGCAGGAGGCTACTCCATGAACAGATCCACACTTGGAACAGACTGATCTCCTGGCAGCTTGTGGGAAGAACTGGCCAGAAAAGACAGAGCCACCAAGGACAGAGCCCCGGGAGGCTGTTGTGGACCTGAAAAGAACTTCTAATAATCGCTTGTAGGAAAAGAGTGAGTGGCATGGAAAATCTAGAAGAAAACAAAGATATATGACGGGGAAAATGCAAATAACCTATAATCCTTTCACCAGAGACAGCCACCATTAGCAATTCATTCCAGTCCGTTTTTCCTGCATGTTTTATATCCTTAGGGAAATGTGGATTTCAGTTTTTATTTAACACTGTGAAAACCATTTGTTATAACAAAGCACCCCATTAGTTGAGTGTCATTTTTATGGCTTCAAAATCACTTTCGTATGGGTGCAAAATACAGGTATCAATTTGTTCCCTTAACTAATTGGTTGTTTCTGGATTTTCACAAGTAACATTTTATTTAACATTTTTGTGCATAAGGTTGTCTACAATTATTATTTTCATTGGCTAGATACCATAGTAGACGCCAATACGTTAAGGTTAAGACTTAAATGTTCATTTATTGCTTTTCACTAAAAGTACACAGCTTGTGCTGTAGATTTTTGAAAGATAGTATGAACACATGCTTTGGAAGCACCAAAAATGATGAATTAGTCCAAAAGGCTTTTAGTTTTCTAACTTGGTAAACTTGTAAGTGGCATCATCCTTGACCAGGAAGAACAGAAGAGCGCAGGACAGAAGAGCACATTTTGTAAAGATAATGAGTTCTGGTTTAAACTGGCTGCATTCGAAACACTGCACCGGCAGAGAGTCCAAGTCTTGTAGAGGAGACCAATGGAAACGTGCTGTGTAGCCAATAAACGAGGCAGAAAATCTGCCCATTCCCACTTGACAAGTGATGGTAAGTAAAAGTCATAGAGTAGAAGAGCGTGGGAAAGAGAAGTTGTAAGGACAGAGGGGTGAGGGACATAACTCTGGGGAACGGTGCTGCTTTTCTGACTGTAAACAAGACAAAGCGATCCTGGGAAAACCAGGACACAGCACAGTCACAGTCACAGAAGCTGAGGAGTGAGAGATTTTCCAGAAAAGAAAGAATAAGTGGAGGGCGGCGCCTATGGCTCAAAGGAGTAGAGTACCCTATATTCCGGAGGTGGTGGGTTCAAACCCGGCCCTGGCCAAAAACTGCAAAAAAAAAAAAAAAAAAAGGAAAAGAAAGTAAGTGGTCTACAGACCTATACTCAGCTCTAGCACACACATTGTTGCCTTTTCATCCCATAATGAGATGTATAGGTAATATAATAAACCTATGCACAAAACTTTAAAAATCAATATAATGTCCCAAGCATAATCTGCATGTAAAGGAAAAAAGAAAGTGTATTTTATATCATAATAATTTTAATATGCAATTTCAACCTGGGATGTGACTAGAAATGACTAACTTACCTTGAAGGACTCAGAGACGGTTGCTGTGATGTGTAGAATTACCTGAAGCTGCAGGAGAGCAGCCTGCAGGAGCTGTTTTGCTGTGTTGTGTCCGACGACCTGCATTTATGGACAGGTGAATATTTGAGCAAAACAAAGCACATTTTCTCTCAATTTGTACTATGGTCACGTTGCTGGAAAATTCTGTGTATCAAAAAAAAAAAAAAAAAAAAGAACTTGGCAAATACTTATTGTATGATTCCATTTATTTGGAATTTTATAAAGCACAAATTAATTTCTAGTTCCAGAAAATCAATCATGGTTACGGGGAGGTGGATGTGGAGGAAGGGATGGAATAACAAAGAGGTGCAAGGAAACCTTGGGCACTGACAGAATGACACGATGTCAGAGCCCATCAGATTGTATATTTAAAGTATATGCACTTTATTCACCAGTATGTCAGTAAAATTTTCCAATACATTTTTTACAAAACTAAGCAAAAAAAAAAAAAAAAAGACTCTGTGTTTATGTCTAAAACAGCATCAAGCTCTAGGTTCAGACAGTTACAAACAGGTGTTTCACAACTATGGTGAATGTCCTGCAGGGTCTTGAAAGTCTTGTGTGACACAGGACATTTCTTTCTCTTGTGGGACCGTCTGCTTCACGGTAGAGCTGTTGGCCTTCCTGGGCCTGCTGGTTAAATGCTAGTCATTGCAGCTATCGTAAAGCTCTCCCATCACATTCCAGAACACTCCCTGTGAAGCAGCAGAGCCAAGGTTCACAGTGTCAAATGCTCCTCCTTAATTCTTGCAAAAAATAACACAGTGACCTCTGTGGAACTGTATGGAGTTCTCCCCCCCAGTCGGGTGACAGAGTTTTTCCGTGTGTCTCCATAAATTGCTCTCATCCCTTCTTTCCTCTGAACTGTGGGTTCTTCTTTTTTTTTTTTTTTGAGACTGAGTCTCACTCTGTCACCCTGGGTAGAGGTGCCGTGGCATCATAGCTCACAGCAACCTCAAACTCCTGGACCCAAGCAACCCTCCTGCCCCAGCTTTCTGAGTAGCTGGGACTACAGACACTCTCTCTGACACCTGGCTAGTTTTTCTATTTTTGGTAGAGACAGGGGCTTACTCTTGCTCAGGCTGCCCTCCTGCCTCAGCCTCTGAGAGTGCTGGGATTATAGGCATGAGCCACCACACCCGGCTGCAAGTGTGAGCTGTTAGGTTAGCTCCCGAGACACCTAGACCTTGCCCTTCTCCTTAGCGAGGGCTTTCAGCTAGCCAGTTCCAGGCCACTGAGAAATAAAATCTGTTCCCCATAGCTGTTTCCAATATGATATTAAAATTTACCTGGTTTATATGGTATTTTATCAGTTGCATGCCAATGGTGACGTGGGGGGAGTCAGGGATGGTTTGTTTTCACATGTCCCTGACCCCCTTCCATTGGTTTACGACATTAAGCAAAACCTAACAAGGACCTTGCAAGAAACACTTTTATTTATTTATTTATTTATTTTGGTTGTTGTTGTTGTTGTTGTTTGCAGTTTTTGGCTGGGGCTGGGTTTGAACCCATGACCTCCAACATATGGGGCCGGCGCCCTACTCCTTTGAGCCACAGGTGCTGCCCTATTCTGAGTGATTTGTATGGCATTTATACTGATACTATTGGTAGCAAAAGCTTTCCACGTTTCTTCCTGACAGACCATTTTTCTTTAAGTCATTACTTGGACAAGTCACTTGACATCGAGAGCTTCTGTTTCTTCATAATTGAAATACTCATGAGACTTCATGGTAAATGGGAAACCTTAAAATGCTGCACAAGTGCAAGGCCATGACCCATGACTAAATATAGAAGACCTTGGCATACAAGAGTAAGTAAGGTCTATCAATGCGCGAAATGAGGACAGATGAGGAATGCTAGTCCTTCAGTAATGCCTTGAGTGGTTATTTTTAACTTTTCGGGCCATGCACACTCTTATCTACACATCTTACACTTCCTTCCAGGTTTCTTTTCTCGTCTGCATTCCGCCCTCAGCTAAAGGGAATGGTCAGATGTGAGGTGGACAGTGATAATATGGAAGAGGGGATCAAACTTAGAGGTTATGGGGCCCTGCCATGTGCCTGAGGCCTAGTGCAACTTCCCGAGCCTGACTAGAAGCAGATACATCGAGCTACTTCCGCGTAGCAACGACTCAGCAAGGCCCGGCCTGAAACTACCTCTACCTAGATACAGCCAACGTGGTACCATGCCACTGGCCCAACCCTGTCACACACCTCTTCCCCCGCCTTCTTTCCCCGCCCCTTCTCCACTATAAAAAGAAAATAAATAAATAAAAATAAAAATTTTATTTCAGATTAAAAAAAAAAAAACTTAGAGGTTACGTTCTGAGTGGAAGAGAACGCAAGAGTTTCAGCTGATTCTTCAAGACACTATTTCCGTGTCTCCCTCTGCTTCCCCCTCTCCCCCACCTTCAGACGCACCTGAAGCCATAATGAGAATGGGGGAAAGTTTCTTGGCAGTGACATTTAAAAGATGGTGGGTTACCCTCTTTGCTTTCATCGGTAAAGGATGCTAATCAGCCTCCAGTAAGCGGAGGATTTGGTTTGGACGTGCCATTTTTTCGGAGGGACGCCTGAAGGCTAAGGGCAGTCGAGAGAGACACTGGAAAATGTGCACCATGGGTGGAAAGTTTTGTATTCAGTCTCATTCTTCATTGTCGCGCGTCCTGGGTGACTTGCTGAAGAGTCTGTTACGTCATTCACACGAGGGAGGGAGAGGGGGCAGCTATACTTTGTAAATTCTATATGATGACAAAGTTAATGGTTTATTTCAGTCCAGAAGAAATGAAAATAGTAAATAATAAACACTGTTAAGCTGTTTTTCTGGTTAAAAGTGACCAATTTTGGCCAGAGGTGGTAGCTCAGACCTGTAATGCCAGCACTCTGGGAGGCTGAGGTGGGTGGATTGCTGGAGCTCAGGATTTCGAGACCCAGGGCAAGAGCAAGACCTAGTCTTTCCTAAAAATAGAAAAACAAGGGGCTTTATGGTGAGTGCCTGTAGACCCAGCTACTCAGGAGGCGGAGGCAGGAGAATTGTCTGAATCCAGGAGTTGGAGGTTGCTGTGAACTATGATGGCATAGCACTCTAGCCATGGTGACAGAGTGAAACTCTGTCTCAACGCCCCACCCCCAAAACCCAATATTTGTTTTCTGAGAGAATGTGTGTGAGATGTAGTTCTTAAATTAAGATGTTGTAAAATAGATACACAGAACATTGGTGGTGCTTAAAATAGCTGCCAAGTTTGTTCTGTGTTTCCAACAGCGTGTCTCATTCAACACGGTGGATACTCCTTTCCCAGTTAAGTTTCATAACAGACTAGCAAGTGTTTTTCTTGCTAGTTCATTCTTTTGCACCTTCATGATGCAGTAAGTAAATTACAGTAACTTTAGTCTTATTTTATTTTTTTTAAAGATAAGGGTCTCACTCTGTTTTCCAGGTCAAAGTGCAGTTGCCTGATCATAGCTCTATGTAACCTTGAACTCCTGGGCTCAAGTAATCCTCCTGCCTTACCCTCTCGAGTAACTCGGAGTGCAGGTGTGTACCACTGTGCTGAGCTAATTTTTTTTTTTCTTTTTTTAAGAAATGGGGCCTCTCTTTGTTACCCAGACTGATCTCTAACTCCTGAGCTCAAGAAATCCTCCTGTCTCATCCTTCCAGAGTACCGGAATTACAGGGTTGAACCGCCACATTTGGCTGCAGTGGCTTTTGATTTATGTTTTTTGCTTGACTTTGAAAACACTAAAGAAATTGTTACTTTAAAAAACAGGCTCATTGACCTTCAAGATGTAATAGGAAAATGGGGAGACAGGCCTGTGAATTGCAGAGGGGTCTTGGAACTGGCCAGTCCCACCAGGAGGAACCTGAACCTCCACCAGCAAGTCACCATGGGTGAGATTGCTCTGTACCCTGCAGGGCAGAGGAAGGCTCCTCTAATTTTGTTTCAGCATGCATCGTCTTTTTAAATCGTATTTTAAAAAACTCTCAGTGATTGGGCGGCGCCTGTGGCTCAAAGAAGTAGGGTGCCAGACCTATATATAGGTTCAAACCCGGCCCGGCCAAAAAACGCAAAAAAAAAAAAAACCTCTCAGTGATTTTTCTGTTTTTCTTATAAATTCTTTTAGATTCGTTTTTAGGATTTAAAGCCTTTATTCTAGAGTTTGCTGTTTGTTCAACAGAACTTGAGCCTCTGTATTCTCAAATCACATGGTCAGCTTAATTTTTTTTGAATGCAGTTTTCCCTAGATGAAGAAAAATTAAACAGATTTAAACAGACTTTTGGAGAAATCAACTGCAACAGTGGAATTTTATTTTCACAGATTGTCTATTAGAGTTTTTTCCTGGGTACTTGTTTCACTAAAAATGAATTTTCTAAATCCAGGAGTGGATCTTGGAGCACTTTTCTCTCTAGGTGAGCAGCTCTTTACACGGATTCAGAATCAGTGCATAAAAAATGAACACATTTTAACTGATCCCGTTGTTTTAAATTTTTTTTTTTTTTTTTTAATTGTTAGGGAATCATTGAGGGTACCAAGAGCCAGGTTACACTGTTTGTATTTGCTGGGTAAAGTCCCTCTAATAATAGTGTTCTGTCCCCAAGATGTGTGTCACCCCACACCCTCTTCCTTCCCCCTCTCCACTCCCCCATTCCTCACCACTCACCATGTACTGGCATCAGTTGTCCTCATGTCAGAATTGAGTACATTGGATTCTTGCTTCTCGGTTCTTGTGATGCATAGCTAAGAAGAATGTATTTCAACTCCACCCAAATTACCACCAAATATGTAAAGTCACCATCTTTTATAGTGGCTGAATAGTATTCCGTCATATACATATATCACAGCTTATTAATCCATTCCTGGATGGGTGGGTGTTTAGTTGTTCATTGTAGCTGAATTTGCAATTGCCAAATGGTGATCTCATTTTTAAACTAGATTTCAGCAGCAAGGAACAAAATGTGCGTGATCCTTGCCAGAAAGAAGAGTCAAGTCTCAGTGGGTGGTCGGTGTGGCCTGCGCTGATAGAGTGCTGTGGTGTCATCGTAGCTCACAGCACCTCGAACTCTTGGGCTCAAGCAATCCTTTTGCCTCAGCCTTCTAAATAGCTGGTTTTATAAGCCTGTGCCCACCAACCCAGCTAGTTTTTCTGTTTTTAGTAGAGAGGAGGTCTTGTTCTTGCTCAGGCTGGTCTCAACTCTTGAGCTCAAGCAATCCACCCAAGTTGCTCTCCCAGAGTGCTAGGATTATAGGCATGGCCACCATATCTGGCCCTATTAGCACTTTTTATACCGACCAAATCATGTATATATTGGTAAATGTAATGTGTATACTTAAAAAGAATGTATATTTTGCTATGAAACGATAGAGTGTTTTATAAATGTTAGTTAATTAAGTTGCCTTTTATATGCTAATTGATTTATTATCTACTTGTTCTGTAAATTATTAAAAGAGCTCCGTGCCTGTGACTCAAGTGGCTAAGACGCCAGCCACATACACCTGACCTGGGGGGTTTGAATCCAGGCCCGCCAAACAACAATGAAGGCTGCAACCAAAATATATATATATATAAATTATTAAAAGAGAGGTTTTGAAACTTTTTACTGTAGTTGTGGTTTTTGTTTATTTGAAGCTCTGTTACTGGGTGTATAAAAGTTGAAGGTTGTTATTTCTTATTGATGGATCTTTTTATTATAAAATAATCATCTTAATCTATGGTAATATTTTTTACTCTGTAATAAATTTTTTCTGCTGTTAACATGCCACTACACTTTCATTTGATTTGTTTTAGCATGGTATGTTTTTCTATTCTTAACCTATTGTGTCTTTACATTTGAAGTGAGTTTCTTGTGAACAGCATATTATGGTCTCTTGCATTTTTATCTAATATGAGATCCTCTGCCTTTTAATTAGGAGATTTAGACCCTTTATATTTAATGTGATTATTGATATATTTGGGTCTATATTTACAATTTTTTTTCAGACAGGATCTTTCTCTCTTGCCTGGGTTAACGTTCAGCAGCAGCATCATAGCTCACTGCAACCTCAGTTTCCTAGGCTTAAGTGATCCTCCTACCTCAGCCTTCCAATTAGCTGGAAGTGCAGGTGTCTGTCACCACACCCGACTAATTTTCTAATTTTATCTAGAGATAGGGTCTTGCTATTTTCCAGGCTGGTCTTGAACTCCTGGCTTCAAACCATCCTCCCACCTCCGTCTCCCAAAGTGCTGGGGTTCTAAGCGTGAGCCACTGTGTCTGGCCTAAACCTACTATTTTTAAATTGTTTTGTATTTGTATTCTTTTTCGTTCTCCTTTTTCTTCTTTTGGAGGCTTATTTTGGATTAATTTGAGGATTTTTTGCTTAATAGCTCTTTCTTGCATTATTTTTGTGATTCCTTTAAGTTATATAATTTTTAACTTAAATGTCTTGAGTTTAAAAATAAACCGAGTGGAAGTAATGGTATAGTAGATAGCAGAGAAGAAATGATGAGTGAACTTGAAGGCAAAAGCAATGGAAACTATCCAAAATGAAGAGAGAGAAAGACTGAAATTTACACACACGCACACATAAACATGTACACATATATAATCAAAAAATACAACAGTATTTCTATATCTCCCTTTCAGGCCTTTGTGTTATTGTCATACATTTTTATTCTTTTTGCTTTAAATAGTCAATTTTCCTTCAAGAAGATTTAAATAATAAGAAAAACGTTCATATTTAACCTTATAGTTACTGTTTCTTACACTCATCATTCCTTTGAACATACCCATATTTTCATCGGATATCATTTTCCTTCTAAAAGGATTTTCTTTTAACATTTTTGTTAGGGGAAGGTCTGCTGCTGGTGAATGTTTTATCATTTTTATGTCTGAAAAAAATTACTTATTTATTTTTTTTCAGACAGAGTCTCATTCTGTCACCCTGGGTAGAGTGCCATGGAGACTTAGCTTATAAGAACCTCAAACTTTTGGGCTCTAGTGTTTCACTTGCCTCAGCCTATTGCATAGCTAGGAATACAGGTCTCTGCTACAATACTCAGTTAATTTTTTTCTAGTAGAGACAGGGTCTCACTCTCGCGCAGGCTGGTCTCAAACTCCTCAGCTCCAGCTACTTAACCTGCCTAGGCCTCCCAGAGTGCTAGAATTATAGGTGTGAGCCACCACACTGGCCTCATTTTTAGTTTTGAAAGATTTTTATTGAGTATGAAATTCTGGGTTGATAGTATTTTCTTTAAGTAATTAGCACAAGTCATTTTCCTGTTCTTTGGATTGCATTGTTTCTGACTAAGAAAAACTGCTAGTGGCCTTTTCTTTATTCCTCTTACACATGTTTTGTGTTTCCTCTAACTAATTAATATAACATATATATATATTTTTTTTTTTTTGTAGAGACACAGTCTCACTTTACCACCCTTGGTGGAGTGCCGTGATGTCACAGGACTCACAGCAACCTCCAGCTCTTGGGCTTCCGTGATTCTCCTGCCTCAGCCTCCCGAGCAGCTGGGACTACAGGCACCCACCACAACGCCCGGCTATTTTTTGGTTGCAGTTCAGCCGGGGCTGGGTTTGACCCACAGGCGCCACCCAATATAAAATAATTTTATTATGATGTGTCGTGGTATAATTTTCTTTGTTTCTTACACTTAGAGTTTATTTAGCTCCTTGGATCTGTAGCTCTTGAGTTTTCATCAAATTGCAACATTCTGTTTAGATTTTTTAAAAATCTTCCATATACAATAGAAGCCTCTGTAAGTTGACCACACAAGGGACTGTAACAAAGTGGTCAATATATAGAGGTGGACAACATAGAAGGTGGTCAACAGTAGAGGTTCTTCTGTATTTACTTAAGATGTCGGTGTTTCTGCTAGCTTCTTAAACATGCAGAATACAGTTACAATAACTGTTTTAATATCCTTGTCTGCTAATTCTGTCATCTGTCATTTCCAAGTCTATTTGTATGGATTGAGTTTTCTTCTCATTCTGGTTCATGTTTTCTTGTTTCTTTGCATGCCTAGTAATTTTTTAATTGGAATTCACAGGGTAGATTTTTATCTTTTAGGAGCTGGATTTTTATATTTCCATATTTTTAAGTTTTGTTCTGGCATTTGAAAACTGATCTTGGGGTGGGCATGGTGGCCCATGCCTGTAATCCTAGGACTCCGGGAGACTGAGGTGGTGGATTGCCTGAACTATAGAGTTCAGAGACCAGCCTGAACATGAGCAAGACCCCCATCTTTACTAAAACTAGAACAACTGGCCAGGCATTGTGGTGGGCACTACAGACCAGCTACTTGGGAGGCTGAGGCAAGAGGATTGTTTAAACCCAGTAGTTTGAGGTTTCGGTGAGCTAGGACACCACAGCACTCTACCCAGGCTAACACAGTGAAACTCTGTCTCAAAAACAAAGAAATAAACAAATACTCCCCACCCCACCCCACCCCCCAAAAAAGAAAAAACAACTGTTTGATCCTTCTGTGCCTTGCTTATAAAATTTGAAGTTGGGACCAGAGCTGCTTTTATAAAGGCTGAGGAAAAGTTTTACCCCACTCTAGAGGCGTAACTTTCTGCGTACTCTATTCAAGGTCTTATAAGTTATAAGCTCTTCTACTTTGGCTGCTTGGAACACAAACTATTCCTGCCTCTTTGTGATTACTGAGGATCCTGTTATCTAATCCTCTGGTGATTTTTCCCTGGCCTAGAGTTTCCATACCTGAATTTGCTGATGACTAAGTACTCAGCCTAACACCTGAGGGGGATCCTCTGCAGTTTTTGTAAGCAGCATATAGTTGCTCCTCACCAATACCCAGTTCTGTGAGCTCCAGGCTTCCTTGGCTACCAGCTCCATTTCCTAAACTTGGACCGACAGGCTCAGCTGTGTTCCCTATTTCTGCATCACCGCCTAGAAGCTCTCTCTAAGCGATAAGCTGGAGCTATGGTAGGGCTCAGCTTGTTGCCTGCCTCTCAAGAATCACTGTTTTTAGTCTCCTGACATTCAGTATCTTGAGAATAATTTCATATTTTGTGTATGTTGTTGTTGCTGTTGCTCTTTATTTTGAAGGGGAAATAAATCTGGTTCCTGTTACTCCATCTTGGCTGGAAGTTGACACATTTATGAAGCCACTTGGCACCTTCCGATTGGTCGCAGGAGCTCTATTTTTGTACTTTTTTTCTCTGTGTGCTTCAGTTTATGTTTCTATTGATGGGTCTTTAAGTTTATGGATTTTTTCCCCTATGGTATCTGATCTATTGTTAATTCCACCCAGTAAATGTTTTATTTATTTATTTGTTTTTTCTTTTTTCAAAATGTTTTATTTAACCTGTTTTTTACATATATAATTTTCATCTTTTTATCTCTTATTTTTTTCCTTATTATGTTAACCTTGTATTTCATATCCTTACGCATTATATTTTTATTGTAGCTGTTGTAACATTTTTTTCTGCTAATTCTATCATCTCTGTGTCTTTCTGTTGTCTGACGTTTCTTCTGTTTATGGGTCACTGTTTCTTCATTCTTCGTGTCAAGTAGTTTTTATTGGTGAGTTCCAGGTGGTTGTATGCTAGATTTTGTTGCATTTTTTCAAAGAGTGTACAGCTTTGTTTTGGCAGACTGTTATTGGTGAATTTTATCGGTGGGGGGACCATAGATCCTGTAGTAGCCTTTAGGGCAAATTTAGCCTGCTAGTGAGCTAGGAATCTTGTAAGTTTTCCAAGGTTTATCTCACCTATTTGACCGTCTCTCTTTACTCTGACTGGTATGAAGTTTATTGTTCTGTCATGGTTGAAAGCAGATGTCCACTTGGTATATTTTTAATATACACACCAGTGTACACACACTTTCCTATCCTTATATGAGCTGTAAGAATTTTTTGGATTCTAGTTCCATGTGCTTTACCCAGAAATGAATTTTTGACTAATCTTGAGAAGGTTCAACTTACGCCGCTGTGACAGGAATTCAGCCAGAGTCAAGGGGACCTCTGTGCCAGTTCTGGAGCTGCTTCTCTTTGTTAATCTCATAGCCCTGGTGCTTTGTCTGGCAAGTTCTAGCTGACTCAGCTTTCCTGAACTTTCATCTCTTCTCTTTGACCTCAGTGAATCTGTTGGACTCTGTGCAGGAATTCCTTCCCTGCGCCCTAGTTTAAAAATTGCCTCCAAGTAGAAAGCCAAGTTGATTGGAAGCCTTAATTTGTTTCTTTTGTCCCTGGCATCATAGTCCTATACTTCTTAATTTTTTTTTTTTTTTCGGAGACAGAGTATCACTATGTCACCCTCGGTAGAGTGCTGTGGCATCGCAGCTCACAGCAACCTCCAACACTTGGGCTTAAGTGATTCTCTTGTCTCAGCCTCCCAACACTGGGACTACAGGGGCCTGCCATAATGCCCAGCTATTTTTTGTTGAATTTGTCATTGCTGTTTAGCTGGCCTGGGCTGGGCTTGAACCCGCCAGCCTCGGTGTATGTGGCAGGTGCCGAAACCACTAAGCTACGGGTGCCAAGCCAGTCCTGTACTTCTTGTTGTCAAGTTCTAGAACAGTTACTTCCTTTATATGTTCAGTCTCTTAATCATGCACAGTGGGAGGGTTATTCTGATCCCTATTGCTCCGTTATGGTTAGAAATAGAACTTCACTTGATGTTTTTAACATGCACATCTGCACATATGACTGTAAACAGTATTTATTTTTTATTAGAGTCAAAATCAGTGATGGCCAGTCCGTTTTGTTCTTTTCTTTTTTTTTTAATTAAATCATAGCCGTGTACATTAATGCGATCATGGGCACCATACACTGGTTTTATAGACCATTTGACATATTTTCATCACACTGGTTAACATAGCCTTCCTGGCGTTTTCCTAGTTATTGTGTTAAGACATTTATATTCTACATTTAGTAAGTTTCACATGTACCCTTGTAAGATGCACCGCAGGTGTGATCCCACCAATCCCCCTCCCTCGTCCTTTTTATTCTTGCTATACCTGAAGTAGTGTCTGGTATCAAATATTGTACCTCGTATTCACAGGTAATCAGTAAAGATTTGTGAAACTATTCATCATCATTATCACTTTGTAGTCAATAAATTCCTTCAGAAATAATTTTTTTTTTTTTTTTTTGAGACAGGGTCTTTCTCTGTCACCAGGCTGGAGTATATGGTGGCACCACCACAGCTCACTGTAACCTCAAGCTCTTGGGCTTAAGGGATCTTCCTACCTCAGCCTCTTGAGTAGCTGAGACTACAGGTGCATACCACTATGCTTGGGTAATTTTTAAAATGTTTTGTAGAGGTTGACCAAGCTAATCTCCAACCTCTGGTGTTAAGTGATCCTCCTAGCTTGGCCTCCCAAAGTTCTAAGATTATAGGCGTGAGCCAGGATGCCTAGCCGGAAGTAAATTTTGATTCTTCTTTTTACGTGTTTTATTTAATTCACTTAACTTTGAAATTAGGGTGCATACTTTACAAACATCTAGCTTTCTCTTTTCTGCTACCCAGTCCAAAGTTCAGCGGATTATTGAGGAAATTGGAGCTACATAAAGGCAGTATTTTGGTCTGTATCTCTGTATGAATTCTAAAGCATTCACATACAAAATTATTTTTATTTTTCATAAGATGTCAGTAAGTACATTGACAGAAGTATGCCTGAAATTTCATCAGCCCATGTTTAGAGGAATGTAGGATGGGTTTGAGGAGTTCTTTTCTTCAGGAGAGGTACCCAATATGAATCTTAAGTCAGATAGAAGTGGCATAGAAGTTCAAGTGCAGGGCAGGCAGGATCAAAGGTACCCAGTCATCAATCTGCAAGATGTGAGGTTGAAGACCTACATGTCATTACCCTGAAGTCTCATTGCGGCCTTCAGAAGGAGATGAGCAGTGAGCTGTGAGTCAAGGATGGGGTTAGGGACTGCAGAGGTATCAGGATACAGGTTAAAGTTAACCTCTCAGGTAGGAAGAGCTTTTGGGAGGGGGTGTTTATACAGAATATGAAGAGCTGTGTGCTAGAGGCAGAACCTTGGGAAACACTAATGTATGAAGACTGAGTAAAGAGAACTCAGAAAGTAGACAGAGGAGCACTGTTCGGAGAGGTTTAATGAGAATCCAAAGAGAATGATCTCCTGCCAGAACAGATCTGTGCTTCTCAAAATCTGACTCACAAACAATGGGCACTAGAATTATGGAGGTGGGCATGGGGATGAAGTGCTTATAAAAATAAATATATTTGAGCCTCTCTCCCAATCTTCTAAATTGAAGTTTCTGTGAGTAGGGCCCAAAGATCTGTGTTTTATAAGGTTTTCTAATTTTTTTTTTTTTTTTTTAAAGCAAAATAGATAGTATGAGCCACTTGAGTAGAGTTTCAAGAAGAAGGGTCCATCACCTGAGTCAAATATAACGTGACATTCTAGTCACTAGGACTGTAAGAGTGTCCGCAGTACCTGCCCATTCAGAGGATGGTCCTGGATCCTGATCTTTTTGCTGCTGCAACTCAGGTCACCCTTTGCCAAGTTTGTACAACTTGCTGGTATGTTAGTATAATACATGTTCATTGAATAGAGGATTTAAAATAGTGTTGATATAAACATTATTAACTAATTTGGTAGATGAGAGAGAAGAAAAGGAAGGAGGAGAAGGGAAAGAATCCTCACTGAACTCGCAGTGAATTTGCTGGTTAACACACATTCACTCCTCCAAGGACATGCGCCCAAAGTCTATTCAGAGCTCGCTACACATTCTGTAAGGGTTTGCTGAGTATGTCACCTACTGTGTGTCTGTTCCTACATCCAAGTGTATTTCCAGGTACAACGGACCGTAGCTAACGGTGTTCACAACGTTGAGAAGTAGAGTGGTAAAGGAGGGCTCCAGCAGTTTTTCATTTTCACTTGTTTTCTCCTAGAGTTTGTAACACTAAAGACCTACATTTTTCTGTTGTAATGTATTTATTTTGATGCTTTCTTTTGAGAAATACATAGTGCTTCAATTTCTTTTTATCTACCTTGGATAATAAAAGCAAAAACTCTTTTGTGAAATAGCACATTTCTCAAAAGTTAACTCAAATAGCCATAACTCATATTTCACAACCAATGTCTCATCAATGAATTACTATCCGTTTACCATGGAAGAAAACTTTTTGAATTAAAATTTTTATTTTATTTGAAGTTTATTTTTTTTATTTGTATAAATCTGTGGTGTATAAGCATAATTTTGTTACCTGCATAGATTGTGTAGTGGTAAAAGTGGGGGGTTTAAGATAGCTAGATTACTATTACCCAGGGAATGCACATTGTACCTCGTAAATAATCTCTCATCCTCCACCCCCCTGACCCTTCCAAGCCTCTTATCCATCACTCCATACTCCATGGAGAACATGTGGTATTTATCTTTCCGGAGTCTTGTTTCACTTAAGATAATGGCCTCCAGTTCCATGTTGCTTCAAAGGACAGGCTTTTATTCTTCTTATGGCTGAATAGTATTCCATCGTGGGCGCATATCACATTTTCTTTATCTAGTCACCTGTTGATGCATACTTAGGATTATTCTATATCTTTGCTATTGTGAATTGTGCTGTAGTCAACACCCAGGCAAGTATATTTTTGCTGTGTTTTTTTCCTTTGGGTGGATGTCCAGTATTGGGATTGCTGTCAAATGATAGTTTCCTGGTAGAGGGTGGTCGCATCATCAGAACTCACAGCAACATTAAACATGTGGGCTCAAGTGATCCTCCTGCCTCAGCCTCCCAAGTAGCTGGGACTACAGGAGCCCACCAACATGCTTGCTAGTTTTTCTATTTTTAAATAGAGTTTTAGTAGAGACGGGTCTCATTTTTGTTCAGGCTGATCTCAAACTCCTGAACTGCAGCAATTTACCCACCTCGGCCACCCAGAGTGGTAAGATTACAGGCAAGAAACATCTCACCTGGCACTTTTTAGTTTTTTAAGAAATCTCTATACTGTTAAGAAAACTATTTTTTTCTTAAACTTGTGATTCCGAAAGTTTTGCAGGAGACACGTTATTTCTAAAGAGTTCTGTAAAGGAGATAAATGGGAAACTGTGAGTCATTTAGTAGAAGTCAGGGTCAGTAACTGTCATAGTACAGGACGTTTTCTTCAATGAACAATAATCCCACCTTGGATAAACCTCATTGGCTACGATACTGCCGCTGTGCAAAGCTGTTCATGGTGTTTTCTGACTGCGGATGCCATGGGGCAGGTGGGGACTGAGATTCAGCCTTGTTCTAATGGCCAAGCCGCGTTTTCTGGGGGAGATGGTCTTTACTGAATTCACACGGAGACTCTACGTGGGCCAGGAGAGCCGTAGTGGAATTTCACCTTACACCTCTGCTGGAATTTAGATACTCTGATAAGCAGAATATGGTTCGCTTTTGTTTTAGAGAGGGCGCTTTAGCACAGATAATGACAGCAAAAATGGCAACTCTCTGCCACCATCATTTTCCCATTTATCAAAACCAAAAGACTAAGCAGCAGCTTCTTTTTTAAAAAAGTAAATGAAAGTATGTCACGTGTCTTTATAAAAAATAGGATGAAAGCGCAACAGATTTGCTCAGAACAGCCCATTCAAGGAATTACTATTCTAATGAATCCGGCCACTGGGAAAGGAAGATGCACCGTTACAGGAACATGAGCAGAGAGGATGCTTGGGGATGGAGCTTTCCGAGCTGGATCAGGTTTCTTAGGAAGAGAAAACCTCCCCTGACTAAGCTGAGTGGACGGCAGTTCCTTTCTGTCCCTCATGGCACACAGATCAGGGATTTATATTTCCTCGTTTCTCGTCCACTGTCAGCGAGTTCTTGAGTCAGAGTTTCACTCTTGGCACCCTGGGTGGAGTGCCATGGTGTCATCACAGCTCACAGCAACTTCAAACTCTTGGGCTCACGCGATCCTCTTGCCTCAGCCTCTTGAGTAGCTGGGACTGCGGGCATGTGCCACAACACCCACCTAGTTTTTCTATTTTAAGTAGAGACTGGGTCTTGCTCGTTTGGGATCGGCTGGTCTCAAACTCCTGAGCTGAAGCAGTCTACCTGCCTCAGCCTCCCGGAGTGCTAGGATTACAGGTGTGGGCCACCATCCCTGGCCTGCTGTCAGGGACTTTGATACTGAACTGCTAAGGCCATGTTCACCTCCACTGTGAGAGAGCCTCAGAGACGCTGGCAACAAGACCCCCATCGTGAGAAAGGTCAGCCAGGCCTTGCACGGTTGACATGTGGGCATTTTGATTTCTGCTCTGTGCTTTTCTTTGATATCCTGAGAGGGGGATTTTGAAGACCCTAATTCCAGCAGTTGTTTTTACGGCATTTTCAGAGACTGAGAAGTACCCTGACTGCCGTCTCCTAGGGTCTGCCCAGGGGATTTTTCCTGATGAGTAAACTGGAGAGGGTGAGGTAGAAAACTAATGTCAGATGCTTCCAGCAGAAGGTGATGATGATCTATGTCAATAATAAAAATGTGAACTGAGAATTTATTATATTCTAACCTGGCTATGATACTTTGTGGAATGTGTCTGCATACTACAAGGAAGGCTGAGTAATGTGGAAGTCTTAGCTTCTATTTCTTTGAATAGTTTTAAAATAGGAGACATGAATTATTGATATTATTTCAGGAAACTCTCATACATCAACCAGTGGGGATAAATTTAAAATGTGATTAATATTTAATAGAGAGTAGTGCTAACATATTCCTTTTAGACCAGATCTGCAGCAGCTGTCTTTTTTTTTTTTTTTTTTTGAAATGCCACCCCACTTAATCATTTTATTTTTTAATAGTAGATAAGATGTATTATTAGTTGATTGTTAGATACATATTAGATACCACACCTAGTGTTTGACAGCTTATTATATATCGTTAGTAATGATATGACAACCCTGCCAGGCTGCTATTAGTACATCAGTTTTACAGATGAGAACATTGTGATCAACTTGTCTTAGGCTGCACAACTAACAAAACAGTATTTTTCATTGTGGGCAAGAGACTTGAACAGAAGCTTCTCTGAAGAAGACAGGTGCATGGTTTACAGGCACATGAAAAAAATGCTCATCATCTTTAATCGTCAGAGAAATGCAAACCAAAACCACTTTGAGATATCATCTAACTCCCGTAAGAGTAACCCACATAACAAAATCCCAAAACTACAGATGTTGGCATTGATGTGGAGGAAATGGAACACTTCTGCACTGCTGGTGGGAGTGCAAGCTAATACATCCCTTTTGGAAAGAACTTTAGAGAACATGCAGGGATCTAAAAATAGACCTGCCGTTTGATCCTGCAATTCCTCTACTAGGAGTATATCCAAAAGACCAGAAATCACCTTGCAACAAAGATATTTGCACCAGATTATTCATTGCAGCTCAATTCATAATAGCCAAGTCATGGAGGAAGCCCAAGTGCCCATCGACCCATGAATGGATTAATAAATTGTGGCATATGTACCCCACAGAATACTATGCAGCCTTAAAAAAAAGATGGAGACTTTACCTCTTTTATGTTCACATGAATGGAGCTGGAACATATTATCCTTAGAAAAGTATCTCAAGAATGGAAGAAAAAGTATCCAATGTACTTAGTACTTTGATGAAAACCAATTTATATTTACTCACACTTTCTTATGAAAGATACTAAAGCCCAGGGTGAAGGAGACAAAAAGAAGGAGGGGGGGAGGTTTGATAGAGAGAGAGAGAACAGTGGGGCCATATTGCAAGGGTACAAGTCAAATCTATCAAGTATAGAACATAAATGTCTTAACACAGTAATCAAGTAAATTAGGTGAAAGCTATATTAATTAATTTGATGTAAACACTCTAAATTAAATTTTAAAAAATTAACACATTGTACCCCACATAAGCAGCTGGCTTTTAATGTGTAATATCTCTCTGTATTTTATATACAACTTGCCGGTGCGTTTGGTTTGTTGTGCTGGCCAATTTTATTAGTTCAGCTTCACATTTCTAGAGAACTTTGTGTTTTTAAATATCCTTATCTTTTGTGACACTTTTGCATATAGCTTTCTTTGGTTTTTAATAAATATTTTGACCAGGGACATAATTACTCACATATTTTGTAGTAAAAAAAAAAAAAGTCAATTTGGTAATTTCTCTTACCACAGGCTTTCTAGAAATACATTAAGAGAACAAAGAGGATAATCTCTAACATCAAAGTATAGACGTTTAATTTTTTTGGTTAAGGGTGAAGATTATAAACTGCAAATAAATCAGGAGACTGTTAAGTAGGGGAAAAGAGCATGAGATTAATTAGGCATTAGGAGACCAGGTTTGTAGTTTCAGCTCTCAAAAATTAGCCATGTGATCTTGAACAAGCAGCTAACCTCTCTGAGCTTCATTTTTCTGATCTGTAAAATGTGGTGGTTTATTGGGGGGCATTTTTTGGAGTCCCCTCTTAGCTCTCCACTTCTAGAATCCTCTGTTTCCGTGGAAACACTAGATGTGGCTTTCCAATTCCAAGCTGATTACATGGAAGCTAGGATGCAGCCATCCCAAGGTTAGCCAGGGAAAGCAAATGGAATGTGAGGTGGGCATGGCGCAGGGGGACCCCGGGGTATTAAAACCGTCATGGAGTTAAGTCTGGCTGTGAAAAAAACGTATTGTGTAAGAGAGAAATCAAGGTAGGTTGATGTATACTGATTCCGGTGGCCAACTCACTCCGCCAGCGTCTATTAAGTTGGATGTGTATTATTCTTGGACTTTCTACCGGACAGCATGAAGCTGAGCTGTTGTGAGGAGGAAGGCCATTCCCACTCAGGGGAACCATTGTCAGGATTGATGGTGGAGCTCTGTGGAACCCAGCCATGGCCGGGATGTCCACGTGGGACACAGGCAGGCACAGAGACTCCCTGATTGGTCTCATTTGTGATTCTGTCCTGCTATTACTGAAGATTTCAGATTCCAAGAGGGACAACAGATGAAAAGATGCAAGGATACAACAAAGGGTCACATTTCATGGGCGATATCAATAATTGGATGATTATGACAACAGAGAACGGAGATATGGAAAAAACAGAAGTTACATGGCTACATTCCAGCAAATACACCCAGCACAGCACAGGCAGACAGGGAGCTAGAAAATCAAGGCAAACCCTTAGCTTGTGCTGTAATGGGGCAGGGGCTCATTTTTTAAATTACTTTGAATGTCATACAGAGAAATGCCAGCTGAAGCAGGGCCCTCCCCACCACATAATAAAAGTATACACTGCGATTTGGTGCTAGGCAATAGAAACAACATGTAACTTACTTTTGAAAGAAAAGGGCAAAGTCTTTTTTTTTTATATCACTTTTTTTTTTTTTATTGTTGGATTCATTGAGGGTACAAGAAACCAGGTTATACTGATTGCATTTGTTGGGTAAAGTCGCTCTTACAATCGTGTCTTGCCCCCAAAAGGTGTGGCACACACCAAAGTCCCCTCCATCCTTCCCCCTCTCTGCTCTTCCTTTCCCCCATCCCCACCGTGACCTTAATTGTCATTAATTGTCCTCGTATCAAAATTGAGTACATAGGATTCATGCTTCTCCATTCTTGTGATGCTTTACTAAGAATAATGTCTTCCACTTCCATCCAGGTTAATACGAAGGATGTAAAGTCTCCATCTT
>CAUYPK010074671.1:0-11745 GCA_963574355.1 Loris lydekkerianus
AATGGAAGAAAAAGTATCCAATGTACTCAGCCCTACTATGAAGCTAAATTATAGCTTTCACATGAAGGCTATAACCCAACTATAGCACAAGACTATGGGGAAAGGGCCAAGGGAGGGGAAGGGAGGGGGGAGGTTTTGGTGAAGGGAGGGAAATGGGGGGGCCACATCTATGGTGCATCTTAGAATGGGCATAGGCGATTGCACTAATGTACACAGCTATGATTTAACAATAAAAAAAATTAAGATTTACAAAAAAAAAAAATTTAAATTAAAAAAAAAAAAAATGAGTTACAGGCGGGGCTGGCAGCTGCAAGTCCTGGTAATTATAGACCTCCTTCTGGATGGCCAGACCTCACCTAGGGGTCACCCGCACACCTGCATGGGCTCCACCCTGCGGAGGCTTTCTGGGCCATGCTCCATAGTAACAGTGACCGTGGTAGCAGCAGGAGTAATAATGACATTATCATTGTAATAACTTTGAAAATAGCTGCCACTCCTTGAGACTCTGCACTGGGCCAAGCTAACAGCCTTAAGCCAGAGGATGCCCTCATGTAAATAGAGGCCACCTGACTTTGCACTTGCAGAAGCTAACTCACAGAGAGGCTAAGTCATCGCACGATGACCCAACAGTAGCCCAGGTCCCAGACACAGCCCACGGTAGCCTGATGCCAAAGGCTGGCCCTGCAGGCCTCTCCAACAAGCCGGACCTGGTTTTCCAGGTGGCCCGGCAGGTAGGCAGAGCAATTGTTTCTTCCTAAAGGTGACAAAGAAGCATGCTCAAAAAAGTCTCACAATGGGAAATCAGAGAATTTTGTTTAACTCCACTCCAAATTCTCCTGTCCCCTAATCCAGGCCTTTTCTTTTTTGACCACTGTGCTTGGGATGGACTCCTGAATCAATTCCCCCTGAGAAAGGACCCCTATCCCACCCCTGGAATAAGGAGGGGTATTTAATGACAAGGACTTTCCACAGTGCAAACTGGCCTGGAAGGGAAGGCAGATGTCTCTGTCTTTGAAGGGTGGTCTATCAGCCACTTTGGCCTCAGGCTGGCCAGGTCTCCCAGATATCTCCAGGACATGTGGGAGACAAGATCAGCCGGGATCTACTTGAACCAGCAAGAGATGATGCCTTCACGACGCCCAGAATGGATTCCAGCCTGCACTACCCAGCACCATTTCTAAACACACCTTTCATCCTGCTGAATTTTTAAGCACTTTAAATCCCTCCCCTTACTAAGACTACTGAGGTCTATTAATTAATTTATGTATGTATTTATTTATTTTTGAGACAGAGTCTCACTTTGTCACTCTCTGCTGAGTGTCATGGCATCATAGCTCATAGCAACCTCAAATGCCCGGGTTCAACTGATCTCTTTGCCTCAGCCTCCCAAGTAGCTGGGACTACAGGCACCCCCACAACGCCCAGCTGTTTTCAGAGATGTGGGTCTCACTCTTGCTCAGGCTGGTCTTGAACTCCTGAGCTCAGAGCTCTTCCCTGTGACTTCCTCCTGACAAAGGATTGGAGACTCAGGCTGCCATGGGGACCTCATGTGTGGGGGCTGTTTGTAGAGTGAGGGTGACACCAGAGGAATCCAGTGGTCCAGTGGTGAGGGTGAGGAGATGGGCTTCAGTCCAGTACATATATGAAAATCACAGCTGGCCGTGTGAGCGCTTGAATGTCACTCTGCACTTCCTACCAGAGCCCGTGGGACCATCTGCTCCTGTGGGCTGCCCGTGGGCACACCTATCTCGGGCCTGTGTGCTTGTGCCTGTGCTCACTTGGGATCTGGACTTTTACTTCATTTTTAATACATGTAGTATGTAATTTAAAGCAACTTTCTGATTTCTGGGCTGATATTCAGAGCTTAGAGACCAAACCCAGAGAGACGACAGTTCGATCTGTGTTCATCTTTGAATTCTCTTAATCCTGCACTTGCCCGGGAAAAACACTTCTCATAAACCTTGTTAGTAAGTAAATAAATAGACTTAATTCCCCAAATGGTCTGTATTTATACAAAAAATTTTTAAAAATTCAAGAGAAGACTTTCAAGATAGTGGAACGGCAACAGTCTCTTATCCTTTATTTTATCTTTTCAGTTTTTGGCTGGGCTGGGTTTGACCTACTCCTTTGAGCCACAGGTACCACCCAACAGTCACTTATCTTTAAAGCTGGTTGACAGCAAAGTGGCTGGTGTGTGACCTGCCACATTGGGTCACAGCAAGGCTGCATTCGAGGCCACTCAGCAAACACGCTGGGCTTCAGGGGCCATGCTCAGCACTGGGTGTAAAGAAGACAAAGCACCGTCTTTCTGTGGAAGGGCTCACCATTTTGTCCATCAATTCAACACGTAGGAGGAGAGATGCCACTCAGGGGTGCAGAAGCCCACCTACCAGGGTCAGGATCACAGCCAGGAGATGGCCCTCCTTCCTTAATTCCTGAGACCTGGCAGGGGCTACGCTGGGGAGAGGCCAGGCCCATCAGGTCCAGTGCCCAGCCACAGGCCCAGGAACCGCCAGAGCTGGGGGAGACTTAGGGCCACAGGTCAGCTTCCAGGGTGCTCTCGAGGCCAGAGGGTGGCCTCCATGAGGGTGGGACCACACCACACCCGAGCCACACTTGGCCATGCACCTTTGTTATACCTCCAAGCTCTGTTATCTTTCTGTGTAAATTGGGGAGTTGTGACCATGGGCCCGGGGCCGGTCAGTTTACAAGTTAGAGAAGCATTTACACAGACGTGCAGGCATGCATCCAGTTCATCGCCATGATGGGGAGAAATGAATGGGCCATGTCCCTGCCTCTAGCTGTTCAGAAGACGTCTTGCAATAATTTCTTGGGATGAAAAGTCCCAAGTAGTGAAACTTCCCAGATGTATCACTGATGCAGACCACAGGCTCACTTCGTCAGTGTGATCGTGGCTCTTACCCACAGTGCTGCTTGGGTATGGGCTTAGTTCCTATTGCTGTAAATAGAGGGTCTCCAGCACATGTGATAATTTAATAATTATATCGTTTGTAAAGACCAAATCGGTGAAGGTGGGCTATGCATCACCTTTGGGATTTGTCTCTTCTTTGTGCTGAACCCATTCTGATTCTTCTCCTCCAGCCGATTCAAACACACAGTGTGTGTACTCAGGGCGCTCAGCTGACCTTGCAGCCCCAGGTCTCATGACTTCTGTGAAACCACATGCTTGTAATCACCTCGCCTCCCCTCCCCACGCTTCCTGGCCTTATTTGCAGAGCACGGATGGAACTGAGGTTGCTCTGCTAAGTGGGATAAGCCACACACAGAGAGACAAGCATGAGGTGTTCTCTTTCATATGTGGGAGTGAAACAGGTGACCTCATGAGGAGAGGGGGGTTACCAGAGGTGTGTGCTTTCGACGGTGGAGTCTGAGGCAAGTGTAGTGGCCTCCAACCTCATGGAGGTGAGCCATGGTCCAAAACCACAAGAAGAGAAAGCAGGGCCACACCACTGTGACTGACTGCCCCAGGGAGCCCCACCCTGCACCCTGTGCAAGCTCGCCCACAGCCACACCCCGTATGCAGGGCGGGAGGTGACATCAGATCACCAGCCGGGGAGATGCGAAGGAGGGCTGCTCCCCCTGTGGTCCACATCCACTTGAAACACATGTCCAGGGCCCCATCTGACAAAGGCTTGTCGATGGCAGAATGTGAAGAGGGAGGGTTGGAGGCTATTCAGCAATAAGAAATGCCTTTGTTCAGTGGTGGGGGGGGGGGGAGTTTATGCCGACAGAGCTTTTGTTTTTCCCTGGCCTCTGGTACTGTGGCCCATGAATGCTTCTCCTGGGGGTCTCCGTAATGGCTTCAACACTCAGGGTCCTCAGCTGTCCCCTCCCCCACCACACAAGCACAATTTAAACAGCACCAAGATGACAATGTAAAGGCAATTCCTACATAACCATTTTCTATACACTTATTAAGCAGTAAGATACAACAGGGCATGAATTATTATGCAATAACTCATGCCTAGAAGCAATTTTAGACACAAAAGTCGAAGGATTCATCATTATCATATATTCAGTTCTATTTTTCTTTTTCACGCCATAAAAAATCATGTCTAAATCTCCTAAAACCATCATAGTCACATCAAAAAGTGGATTGGGCTATCAACTCCAACAGTTTAAGATAAACCAGCTGCTGAGCAGGAGAAACTCCAGTGAGTGCTTCATTCGAGGTCTGGGCTCTGTGAATGGGAGTGGCGATAAACATCCTGTTTGTTATTCCTGCTTTAAAAAAAAAGAAAAACAAAAAACAAAAAACAACAGCCATAACACGAGGTGCCCTGTGAAAAGGGCTTCCGGGACCAGTTCTCCTGGGGAGCAGTGGGACCTCTGCTGCCCACCCAGAGGTAACTGACCTCCTGGACCACACCCCAGAGAGGGGTGAGCACACCATGGCCTGAGGACCATCATGTGACTGGCCCTGTGTTTCCCCAGCAGGGCTACTGGGGAGCTACTCAGCCTTCCCTATTCCAGCTCAGCACTGAGCCCTGGGCCGTGTGGCTCTGTGGCTCAGTCAGGCTCATTCAACAAGAATTCTCACACTCCAGGTCTGTGCTGGGCATTCTGTCAAGGCCCAAGGACACAGCATTCAGCAAAAGTCCCCCAGGGCCTCCCCTCACAGAGCTGACATTCTAGATGCTCTGTGTTACAGACTCCAGGGAGCCTCCCCAGTGCCACTATGCTGCACCCATCCCTCCCCGCTGCTCAGGAGGGACCCAGGACAAGTGGCTTCATTTCTCTCATCCACACGTCCCCTGCTGTAGGGGCAGGATTTCAGCTCTGTGTCACTCTTTCCTTAAACCACGACAGCTGCTTAGAGGTCATGTGATCCTGGCTGGTACACAAGTGAATAGGCTGTGCCACGTGGTGGATCCCCCGTGAGTCCTCAGCCCACCCCCACCCCCCAGTAACAGCTGCCACCGAGCACAAAACAGGGACACGCACTGCTGGCCAGTCCAGGGCCAAGTCCTGCGGCTGGAGCCTTTGCCAATGGCCCCAGGGGTGGACGCTTTTCCTGTACTCAGGGACTTGGAAGTGAGCGCTGCAATCAGGAAGCTTCCACAGCAGTGTTGCTGGGCCTGTCTCATCCCTGCATCCCCTGTGAATGTGGACGTGGCACTTTGCCATCCTAATGGTGAAGGAACAGCAGAGATGACCTGCAGTGTCCTGGTGGAGATCTAAGAGCAGTTGGAATTCTGTGGCCCCCTATTACTGGGAAGCTCAGATGGCCATGGGCCAGCAGGAGGGCTGGGCTACCGGTGGCCAATGAGGTTCATTCCGGGAGCTGCCCAGGCTGTGGGGCCTGCTCAGATAAAGCAGTGATGCCAGAGGAACAGTGCCCTACAGAGAACCACACCCTCATTCCCACCTGGGGACAGTCCTGGGGTGGGAAAGGGAACCTCAGCCCACCTTGTACTGACACAGAGGCTGAAGAACAGCTCCTGGGACTCTGTTTCCTCCCCTTAATCTGGGTGGGCCTGGGGCTGCTTCACTCAGTGGGTTGTAGACAGAGGAATGCTCTATGCCCTGAAGGCTGGGTTACAGAAGGCCCTGCAGCCTTCTTCTAAGTGCCCAGGGAGGAAGACCAGTGAGCCTGAGGCTACCACCCTTGAGGAAGCACAGGCTACACAAGGGCCATGTGGGAGTTCCATGGACAGCCCAGCTAAGCCCAGCCTGGGTCCTCCCTGCCAAGGCCCCAGTCTCGAGTGCCAGGAAGCCCCCAGGTGACATGAGCTGGACAGTGAGGGCTTTCTACCAGAGGCCCAGACATGCAGACAGAGCAAGCTGTCCCTGCTGACCTCTGCCCAAGTTCCCACCTCAGAATTCATGAGCAGAATCGGCTGGTTATGGTCATGTGCTGTGAGGTTTAGGGTGGTTCCTTGTGAGTGTTAGCTGACCAGAACAGGTTTTACTATGCACTATCATACTTCCCAGAGAAGCATTATCGACCTTTATCATTTACATACAGACAAAAGGAAGCTCAAAGAGACTAGATAGATGGCTTATTCAAGACAATTCAGCCAATAATGTGTCCTGTTGAGATTCAAATCCAAGTCTTCCCAATAGCAGATTCCATGTCCATGAGCAAGAGGCCCAGCCCTGTGTGCAGGGTCACTGCCCCCAGCACTGGTGACTCTAAGCCTCCAGAATACCTTGGTTATTCCCTGAATTAAGCCTCAGAGCTGTTCCAAAAGCTAGCGAGCTTCTCCCTGCCCTGGGTTTGGGTGGCTAGGTGGGTAGGGTTCCCTGACACAAGGCGTGGCCCTCAGGCATCTGCGAAGCTATCTGCATTGCAGCCTTAGTCTTAGCACCTGGGAGTGGCTGGTAAAACACTGTTCTAATGGCCGGAGAACCAGACAGCCTGTCCTGGCCTTGGGGGTGCGGGGAAGGCACCGAAAGCCTCAGGGCTGGGATCTGTGATGAAGCGCACTGCCCTCACCATGGCCATTCCTCAGCAGGCTCTTCAAAGCTTTGAATGAAGAACTGCCAGGCAGGCGCAGCAAGGACCGAGAATTATTGGCTGCACCTGCTCTTAAATCACTGAGCGCGGTGACAGGTGTTCCAGCACATGACACATGAGATGCAGTGGTGGGGTTGGCCTAGTGGGCTGGCGGCTGACCCTGTGTGAGTGGGGGCTCCGAGTGCCTACCCTTCCTCTCTGCTGGTGCTGTGTGCGACATTCCTTGGTCTGGACAACACCCCCACTCCCTGCAGGTGGTGTGTCAGGCTGCTTTCTCCCCAGTAGGGAGCTGTGAACTGAAAGACATCCTTGGGTGCGGCCACACAGATCTAAACTCACTAGTGCCGACCCTCACATGTGATCGATCCCCAAGCCCTGGCAGGGCGTGTTGCCGGGTGCTGAGGTCAGGGTGCTTCAGATTGTCCCTTCACTGTCCCCCCAATACCTGCCCTGAGAGTCTCGCCTGTGGGCGGGGAGTTTGCTGGTCTGTCCTGCCCACGTCGGGCCTTCGATCAGGGCAGATGCTCCGTGAGCAGGCAAGAGAGAGAGCAAGGTTTCATTTCCTACTGGGGAGACTTTTGCCTATGGTCCTCACACCTTACTCTCCTAGGACACAGCTGGGCTCGTTTAAAGGCAGGTTCCAGGTGCCATCAACATACAGCCCACTCGGAACTTCCCCCTACGTGGGATTCACCCTTCCTAGGTCCTGGCCCCTGAGAACTGGCAAGGCACGGAGTCTGTGTGCCCTGCCTTGGGGGTCCAGACTGGCAGCTCCCGTGGTCACCCCCACTGCCCCACACATGCAGCTTGCAGGCATCCGAAACTCAGATTGCCTAAAATAGATGAATGGTTCCCGCTCAATCACAGGTAATGCTGGACAGCAAGCCTGAGACCAGAGACATCCCTGCTCCCTCAGTCTCCAGGGCTCCAGGCTGGGCCGGTGGGTGTCCGGGGTGACTCCGACATCTCTCCTGACCCTTGAGCAGAGGTCTAGCCTCCCAGGCTCCTGCCCCGACTTTCTCCTCCCTCACCCTCCCTGTAGGGAGAGGCCTCTGCCTACCGTCCAGCCCTGCCCAGCACCTGCCATCTCTTCATTCCCACGGGGCCTAGACAGCAACTAGGACCCTGGCAGTTGAGCCCCAGATGACCTCTCTGCCCACATCTGTCCCGTCCATAGCCCTGACCACCTAGCATGGCTGGCACCTGCGGCCTGTCCCAGCCGTGTGACTCTTTCAAGCCAGTCTATTCACCCGAGGGACTCTCTCCCTCTGCACCCACACAACAATCCTGAGAGTCTTAGAGGGATAGCATTGTCACCCTGGGCCCAGGTCTGTCCCCACATGGCTGTGGGCCTTTGCAGTTGGCTGGATGAAGGAGAGTCCAGTTAGCTCTGGCCTGAGCTGGGCACAGAGCAAGTGGACACAAACCTGACAGGTTCCTCCTGGGATTAGGGAACATCTGGAAACATTTCTGTGGGCAGGCCAAGCTTCACCCTCGCAGGGACGCCGGGATCATGCCCTCTGCCTCCAACGTGTGACTGTACGAACATCTGTGTCCCTTGGCTGGTGGGCAAAGTTGGCATGGTTGGCCTCAGAAAGCACTCTCGGAGTGACCAGAGCCCGCAAATGCTTTTAGGGTTTCACCTGAAACCTTGAGAAGTGTAATTCACCGTCTTTAAGTGCAGAAAGAAACACAGACCATCGAGAGCAGCTTGGGTGCCTCTGTGGTGGCTGTGGTGACAGCTTCACTTCCTTCTCACTTGGGCAGAGCTGCGCCCCAACTCAGACCTAAAATCCTAATCTGGACCTTGCTCCTGTAGTCCCAACACCCAGTCCATCTCAAGGACTCGGGAACCACCTCCCTGCTGGAGACTTCCTGCCTCCCAGCCACATGGAGCTGCGTGGCTCTGCGCGGCTTGGCCCCCGAGACTGGGTCTCACACGCACGGTTCTCACCTGTGCTTCTCTGGCCTTCTCAGTTGGGGGGATGAGCGGTGGCTGAGGAATCTGAAGCCCCAGGCTAGGGTGTGTGTTTGGGGGGCCTTCCAGACCGTGCCTTCTCCCCTCTGAGGTGGCAAGACTGTAGGGCACTGTGTGCTGTGTGGGCGAGGACTGCAGGCTGGACAGAGAGCCACTGGCCCAGGGAGAAGGCTGGACGGGCAGATGTCAGTGACCTTCTTGCAGCCCCTGTGTCCTTCAGCTTCTGCAGAGCAACCCGGGCTGGGTTTTATGGCCACAATGCAGCTTTCATCTCTCCTCCTTTCTAGAATTGGAGTTGGGCCCCTGCAGCCCCTTGGCCCCGCATCCAAGCACAGAGTCAGCTATGCCGTGGCATCCTGCCCGGGGTTTCCAGGCCAGAGGCCCCATCCAACAGGGGGCTCCCCAGACCCACCCGGACTCATGCCCTCCCTGTCCTGGCCTCCTCAACCTGAGGATCACGCCACACAGTAGCATCGAATTACTATTGTGTGTGCTGGACTGATGTGCTCAAGATCAGGGTCAGGTCTTAGGATGACACATTTATCAATTCCTTTCCACATCCAATTCTCACAAAGTCAGGACAGGCCCCGTGGGAGCAGGAAGCTCACTGGGTATGTCCCTACATGCAGGCAGCACTGGGGGAACACAAAGCTGATGGAAGGGCTGAGCTGAGCGGAGGCAAAGCCTGCTCGATTTTAAGGAATTACCCCAGGGACCATGCACAGGGCCACAGTGGCGAGCCCACCCCCAGCCGGCACTTACATGGAAGCAGGAAACGGGCTCTGTCCCCCAGGAGGAGGTGACTTCCAGGAGTCACCGGGGAGGGGGAGAGGCACAGGCCAAGACCCCTGAGCAGTAGACAGTGGAATTTGCCAGGTCAGGAGGGACGTTTCCCAGCAGGAGCAGTGTAGACAGAGAAGTTGACAGGCACTGAGGAAGGGCAGGCCGTCCCTCTGAGCAGACCCTTAGCATGATGGAGAAGAGGGAGTGTCAGTGAGAGGCAGGCAGGGTCAGGGGCTGCGATCGATGATCAGCTGACTGATTGTTTAATAAACACTCATTAAGAGCTCTGCCATAGAAGGCAACGTTTCAAAGCACCTACTTACAGGCTGCGTCCTGTGTGATTTTAGTGTATCTTCAATAAGCCAGGTAGTAGCAAACCTCCAAGGCTTGGTGAGCAGGGTCCCTCAGGCCCTGCCGTCCAGGAACAGAGTGGGTGACCGTTTGACCCCTCTGCCGTCATGAGGGGCCTGAGCCCTACAGGGTTCTGGAAGCTTTTGGCCAATCAACTGAAGGAGGCACACATTTTAAAAGCTCTCTTATATTAGAAAAGAGGAGTAAGAAGATCGGACAGGTCCCTCGAGGGGGAGGGTGAATAAAAGACATCTTTCTCGATTCTTAGGAAACTGTCTTCTGTTTATTACTTTATATTTATATAATAGTAGCTTTGAATTCATCTTTGGAACTTCATTTTTAATCAATTTATATATAGGGGATCTTATTTTTAAATGACCCACCTTAGCTGGGTGCAGTGGCTCATGTATGGGACGCTGAGGCAAAAGGACCACTTGAATCCAGGGGTTCAAGACTAGCCTGGGCAACATAGCAAGAAAAAAAAAAAAGGAAAAAAATTAGCTGTGTTTTGTTGCAGGCACTTGTTGTCCTAGCTACTTGGGAGGATGAGAGAGGAGGGTCACTTGAGCCCAGGAGATCATGGCTACAGTGAGCTATGATGATGTCACTGCACTCCAGTCTGGGTGACAGAGCAATACCCTGTCTCAAAAATTAATAAATAAATAAAAAGGAAAAGAAAATACATATGTATATATATGACCCGCTTATGGCTTTCAATGCTAAAACATCAAAATTAAGAACTTTCATTTCTCATATATTTCATAAAAATGTAGGTTGCATATAAGATGGTATTACGATCACCCACTCATCCCTCCATTAATAATTTTTCTTGAGATAGACTAAGAGTTTGGGCTATTTGCTGATATTTTTCATACAAGCACATTATGAAGGCATTAAGGAAAGTGAGAACCCAGTTCTAGGCATGTCCTGAGCTTGGAGGCTCCTCATTCAGCCTCTGGAGGTAAGATTAGCAGAGACAATGACACCTACTAGTGCTTTAAGGTGTGACCCACTAAGACAAATGCCAAGACGTCACACCAAATCCTAAGAGGAATCTTACTTTAGTGGAGAGATGCTTAGGCTTCAGAATACTCCAGCTACAAATTCACAGAGTTCAGTCAGGGGCAAGTGAAGATTGGGATTGGGCTTTGAAATTTGCTAACCAACATACAACTTGTTTCATCTCATGGTTTTTATTGTATTGTTTTGTGTTTGTATTTTGGCTTAGAAATTTTAAGATTCATTTATTGTCATCTATCTACTCCCCCTAATCCACTCATCCAACCATCCACCCACCCACCCATCCATCTACCATTCCACCTAGCCACCCATCCATTCACCTACCCATCTAACTTACCATCTACCTACCCATCCATCCACCCATCCACGCACCCACCCACCCACCCACCCACCTATCCATCCATCCACCCACCCACCATCCATCCATCCACCTATCCATCCATCCACCCACCCACCATCCATCCATCCACCTATCCATCCATCCACCCACCCACCTATCCATCCATCCACCCACCCACCATCCATCCATCCATCTATCCATCCATCCACCCACCCACCATCCATCCATCCACCCATTCATTCACCCATTCATACACCCATCCATCCATCCACACCCCCACCCACCATCCATCCATCCACCCACCCACCCATCCACTCACCCACCCACCCACATAGTCATCCAGCCACCCACCCACCATCTATCCATCTATCCATCCACCCATTCACTCACTCACCCATCTACCTATCCATCCATCCACCCACCCACCATCTATCCATCCACCCATCCACTCACCCACCCATCTACCTATCCATCCATCCACCCACCCACCATCCATCCATCCACCCATCCACTCACCCACCCAACCACCATCCATCCATCCATCCATCCACTCACCCACCCACCCACATAGTCATCCAGCCACCCACCCACCATCCATCCATCCACCCATCCACCCACCCACCCCTCCACCAACCAACCAACCAACCAACCCAACCCCCACCCCACAACCACAACCACCAAACCACCCACCCACCATCCAACCATCTAACCATCCACCCATCCACACAGCCACCCATCGACCAATCCACCCAGCCACCCTCCATCCATCCATCCATCCACCCAACCACCCAC
>CAUYPK010074672.1:0-66085 GCA_963574355.1 Loris lydekkerianus
ACAGGGGTCTGGTGACTACTCTAATATGGCTTGCTCTAGTGCTGCGTGGAGTCAGGAGAAGCCACCCACCAAATATATGAGTCTGGGAAGGTTGATGACTCCTTCCCTACCTTGCAGTTCTGTCACACCCAGTTGCTGCTAGCCCCACAGGGCTGTGATCCAGTCAGTTGTCTGCAGTGAAAAGATACTCCAGAGATTTGGACCTGCCTAAATCACAGGGAAGTCTGTATCTGCTTGTCCAGGCTGCTGCTCTCTGCCTCTATCCAGCAGGGGGTGGTGAGGCCTGTCGACCTCGGGCACTTGATGGAGGCTGGGGGTATTCACTCAGTTCCAGCCCCACCCTTAGTTTATGTTACTGGCTGAACAGAACAGCCCTGTGGCAGTTTGTTTCTGACCCTGCTAAATTCCTCTGCAGAGGAGAGGCTGAATTGAGTTTCTAGAATGTGTGCCTCAGGCTCTGTCTTACTCCTGCAGGTTTGTATTCACAGCATGATTTGTTGTCAGCTGTAGCTTCTTGGCCTCCTTTGTCTATAGGCTGATGATCCCCTGAGGGCCAGGTGCATTTTAGGCTTAGTAAAGTGGTCCTCTGCATCAGGCCCACCCTGGGAGTTTCCCGGCTTTGCGGGTGCGTTTTCTAGTCCCCACATTTCACCCAGGCCAGTACCGCCTCAGGCAAACCCTTTACTCACGGGACCTGTGTTTCAGTCCCAGGTCTGTTCCGTGGTGGTTGCCGTCTGAGAAGATGCCCAGCCTCATCTGGTTGCCCAGGAAGGCAGGAGGAGTGGCTACGGGATATCTGGGGGTGGGCCTTGTTATTGCTAAAGATGGCTGCTGCTCTGTACCTCGGGGCACCGCCACTCCGGTGTGATTCTATCTTAGCTGACCGTCATCTCCTCACTCCTGTGCTGCAGAATCAGCACTGTCCAGCTGCAGTTAAGGTCCTGTCTGAACCACTCTAGAAATCACCCAAGAATCTGGACTCCTGGGGGGCAGGCCTGCAGACCTCAGAGTGAGAGTGGAGGGGAGTGCTGGGAGCTCAGAGTTGCAGGTTGTAACACCAAGCTCATTGAGACCAATTGAGCAAATAAACAGATGCAAAGGCTACCAGACACATGAGCCCATAGATACAGAAACAGACGGAGACACATAGACATACAGACAACATCCACAACAACAGCAACATAAAAACAAGTGCAATAAAAATAGTGATAATCGTAAAATAATTAAAAAAAGAAAAAGAAAAAAAGAGAAAAAAGTGGTGTTCATAGATAAGTTAAAAGAGAAGAAAGTAGAAATTAAAATTAGAAAAAATAGCAATAAAAATATATCTATGTAAAAAGTAATAAAAAATTAACAAAAGCTCCTCCAAGAAAATGGTGAGAAAAAAACAGAACAACAACAAAAAAAGGCACCAACTACAAAAATATTATTCTTGTATGTAGAAATATACATATATACATCTATATGTATGGTGTAGGGATCAACTTTCATAGGAATGTATTCATACTGCAATATACTTTCTGGACACCAGGTGGCGCTGTGAGTGGTTTCCAGGCTCATACCTGATTCACGGTTTATACTGTTACCATGGTAACCACCTTCCATGGCCAATTGCCATTTTGAAGTTTCTGTAAAAGTTTGTCATAGCACTCCCCACCAACCTTCCCACTCAGTGGAGGAGTCCATGCTTCTTAAATCTTTCCACTCTGCTCCAAGGTTCTCCTGCAAACTGGTGACTTCAATCAGTTGTGGGGGTGGGTGCTGCTGGGTTCCCACGGTTGCTGGCGGGTGCGTGGCTGAAGTGGCTGTAGCTGGTTCCCACGGCTGGAGCATTGGGGGACCTTATTCTGAGTTTTATGGATCAGAGTTTCCCTTTTGGATCAGGCCATGCAGCCTGAACTGCCAACCCCCTCCAACATTCTCCCTCAGGAATGCTCCGGCTCCTGGTCTGGGGGAAGGTTCTGCCCTTTTGGGTAGTTCAAAATGTCTGTTTCCTGGGCGGGATCTCTTCCCTTCAATTGTCCAACAGGTTGCCCAGCTCCCCGTGGTTTTGAGTAGCTCTCCTTTTGGATGGCTCCCTCAGTTCAGGAATAAATATTTGTCAGTTGGGTTTTGTCAGCATTTGCAAGCTGTTATCCTCTGTAAGGGAGGGGCCTGCTGGCCAGCACGGCCAAGCAGGGAAGAATCTCTACAACAGAGCCTGTGGTTTTAAATTACCCCTCATGTATAGCAATCTGCCAGTTCACTGAGCATCTCAAGCTGTCTGTCCACATCAATAATCCGCACACAGGGGAGGTCCAGACCCCCTTTCCTCTCACCTGATGGCTTGGGAGAGGTGGGCTACACGTCCATCCTGTCCGCCATCATCAGTAATTTAGGAATTTTCAGAGTTATATTATCCAACTGATTCTCTAACCCCAAACAAGGCAGCAAAGACTTTAGCAGAAACTAAAGTAATTTTCAGGCCAGGTATAGCAGTAAAGCTAGTGGCAAATATCAGATCCCTACTTCCCCCCCCATTCTTGTGGTTATGAACTGAATTGTACCACCCTCCCTCAAATTCATATATTGAAGACCTAAACTCAATGTAACTGTCTTTGAACATTGGACCTTTAAGGAGTTAATCAAGGTTAAATGAGGTTATAAGGATGGGACTCCAGTCCTAGAGGTGTCCTTATATAAAGAGGCAGAGATACCAGGTCTTGCTCTCTCTTCATGTGTAAACAGACACGTGGATACACTGAAGTGGCCATCTGCAAACGAGGGGAGAGACATCACCAGAAACCAACCAACCTTGGACTTCCAGCTTTCAAAACTTGGAGAAAAAAAAATTCTGTTGTTTAAGTCACAAAGTCTCTGGTATTTTGTTATGATACTGAGTGGATTAATGCACTGCCTTTTCTTATGTCCCCAGGGTGGGATCCTCATAGACAGGCAATGGAAGAGAGAGAGAGAAAGAGCAGGATGAGAGCCTAGTAATTAAAACTAGATTATTTAGACCTAAAATCTATGTCTAGGTGAGATTTTCAGTTCTAGTTGTTTGCAATTAGAATTGACTGGAAACAAATACTCTTTGAGGGAATTGTAAATGCTGACTTTTCCACCCCAACCAATAAGACTAGATTGCAAAAGCCTCTAATTGTTCAATCTGTAATACAACCCTTACGCACACTAAGCTGTATCAGCAGAAAGCAGGTGGTGAAATCTAAACAGCCACCCGAAAGGGCAAACTCCAGTGCCTGGATATACCCAATGTGAACATAGGGTATATACAATGGGGAGAAGTGAGGACCAAGACAATGGACAGATTGTCCTCCGAAAGTAAAATGAAATTAGCTAGATTAGCTACTCATGAAATTTACTCTGGTTCAACAAAGGGAAGCTTCATCATTCCTGGCCAGCTGGCTTTTGGTAATTGTAAAGGCTCAGCGATGGCTACAAATTTCCAATTTCTCCTTTTTTAAAAAGAGGAAACCCCATTTTTACTTTACATTTTTATATCATGAGGGGATAAATAATTTGTATGTTACTTTGTACATTCTTATTTTTTTTTCTGAGATGGGGTCTCAGGCTGATCTCCAACTTCTGGACTCAAGCAATCCTCCTACCTCAGCTTCCTAAGTAGCTAGAATTATAGGTATGTGTCACCATGCCTGGCTTTGTATTTTATTTTGTAGGTTGCCAGACGACCATATATTATCATATCCAGACTTGATACATCATACCACTGAGACAGCCTAGACTTTGAGATGGATACTGAAACTGGATTAGACTTTCGACTGGGTCTCTTGGGGAGGTGTAGAGTGAGTTCCACATTAATCTATTGGTGGTTAAAGAATCAAGAATGTTTTAAAGCCTGCTGGTTGCCCCTTAATACCTGTTCCTTTTGAATAAAGTCCTCAGTTTTTGGCTCAGCATAACCCAGCATTGACTATGTTTCCCAGTTTACCTTGCTGTTAAATAAATGGCTTTCTGACTCTGCTGTGGCCAAGGGATATAAGCAGAAGTGTTGTGATGAATCTTCCCTGAAGATAATGCGTTTATGCTCTTTACCTCTGTTCCTCTCTATCTCTTCTTTTATTCTGTTGCCTGATATGTTGATAACAAGCAAGTAGGGCTATGAGATCTCATTTTTTTTTTATTCTAAAGAATTTTAGAATTGGAAAGAAAAAACAAACATAAAGCTTCAATTATTAGCCTGTAGGCAGCATTGTAAAGGCCAGATTTTGATTAATTTGCAGAAACAGGGATAATTTAGGATTTTCTCTTGAATTCAGAAAAGGAAAAAAAAAAATTTATGATATTCTTTTATTATTTTTCATTTTAGTTGACACAGAATCTTAATTTTATGTATTCTGGAAGTGATCATAAATTTTCACTCAGTCATGCAGCTAGCATTTTATACCTCCCTTGTAATACGTGACTTTTATTCCCTGAGAAGAAGGTAAAATAAGTGTAGAGGAAGGATTTACTTATAATACAAAATACCTCATTCAATTGTTTCAATTAAGAAAGAAAGAATTCCATGTAACTATCTCAACCCCAGTTTATAGTCTTTGTTTTTCTCTGGTCTTTCTTTTGCCTTAAGCAATGAAAAGGATTACTTCTGTGTAGTAAATTAAATAGAATTACTTGCTAAAAATCCTCTGCCAAGATCAGTGAAAAGGGATTAGTTTTAAGCTGCCTTAATCAGAATATTTTTAAGAAAAAAGACTATAGAGCAACAACTATTAACAACGTAGGTATGTCCATTTTCATATCATTTATAATATATATTTTCTCCTTAAAATTACTTATAAACAATTATCTAAAGTTATTGACCATAAGTTTCAATGGTATATTTTACCATTGAACAGGGTAAGTTGTTCAATTTGTTTGCTAGTATTCTATATCAGTATATAGAAGATTCTCTCTTTGGGTAAAACCAACACATGAAGAATATTGCTAATTTCCTTTCATATTTTGATGTTTCCTGACTGGGCTATTTTTTTTAGGGGGGGAACTAGATACTAATAGTAATGATTGTCTTCCTTTCATTCCAGTGCTGGCAAAAGTAGTCTAAATGCTCAAGCTTATATTTGAAAGTGCGCTGTGGATAAATGAAGGTTATTTTTGACAATTAACTATATTCTACCCAAAGAAGAAACCAGAATAGATACGAAATAAAGACATTTGAAACAGAATCAGCACAGCGTATCTTCAGTTTATTCTTGGGTTTATCTAGAATTTCTGAAAGAAAGCTCAAAATATTAGGATATATGTAATAAAGAAATTAGTTTCTTCTTTTACTCTGTAGAGTTTTTGTCTTAACGGCACTAGCTCTGATTTGACATCTCTTGTCTCAGCCCACCACATCTCATATTACAGTTGACCCAGGCCTGTCATTTTTTATCATTTACGCTGAAGCTGAAGCAGTTCTCACGAATCCATGACTCTCAATGGAATCAGATAAATTATTAAGCTCTATGTGTGTATTGGGCTACAGGGACAAGAAAGTAGGGCTGTTCAGAAGATGTCTGGAGGTATATTTAGGAAGGCAAGTGTCTAGTCTTGAGAGTTGAAGGAAAAGAAATGAATATAGAATTCAGTCTGAGAAGTCAGAAGGAGTCATCCAGTTCAGCGCTGCAAATAGAAGGCAAACTCTAATACTGTGGCAAGTGCTGTATGCTTTTGCTCTGTTTCTTATTATTTTCTGGGCGTTCTCTTTAAAAGGACTTTAGAGCTAGCAGGCCAATACTCTTTCTAGCTAAGACAAGAGTAGAATATTTGGTTACATGAAGAGCTTCAGGCTATGCTCTAGCCAGTAGGCAATAAAACCAAAAAGGGAGAGGAGAATATACATCCAAGGTAGAGAAATTTATGTTTGAGATTTCTATTGTTTTTCATAGAAATAACATATACTAACTTATTTACCTTATTAATCCCAGGATGAATAATATTCTTCCATACCTTTGGGATTTCTATTTCTCATTTTTGCATTTTAATAATTTTCATTCATAGGCATGAATATATGAGTCTGAGTCTGAAAGAAAATTTTGTTTCTATAGTATGGATGGGATATATCTTTCTTAGATTATGGTGTTTCACCAGTTGAATATTTCTTGTAATAATTTAATGACATTCTTCCTTTTAGAGCACCCATGTCATGTATTCTCTTTGTGGTTTTAATCAGCAGAAAGAGAGGGACTATGCCTTTTTAAACGTTCAGTAGGGAAAAGTAACTTAGTCCTCTATTTATTCAAGGTAAGGATGGAGAAGTCAGAGAAGATGATTTCAGCCTCCTACTTAGAGCTCATGGCTATGATCTTGTAATCCTGTTCTCTGGGACTGAGTGAACTAGATAGAGTCTTATTCCCTGAGAGAGGCCATTTAAACTATCAAGACCTTAAGTTCCTCATGAAATGGGGATAATAGTAGTACCTACTTCTTAGGATAATTGGGGAGATTGAGTTAATAGTCACATTTAAAGAACATGAAAGGGTTAATAATACATATAAGCACTCAATAAATGTTTATTATTATTAAAATCTTACAGGATCTTGTTCAGAAATATTATCAGCCTCATTTTATAGATGAGACTGACATAGGAGAAGATTTAAGTGACTTACTCAAGTGTTACTACTATTAGGCTATAGAACAAAGTTTGAAATTAAGACTTTTGATCTTTTGGCTCGAGTTTTTAAAATGCTCTAGTATGTTAACATGTTCCTTACTAATTTTAAAAATAGGTTGGAATTACTTTGTAAATGCTGAACAATAATATGTTTTTATGTTATACTTTTCTAGTTATAACTATTCACCAAAAGCCCCATTTAAAATCAATTCCTGTTTCTTATGTTGGTAGCAGTTAAAATGGAATAACTACTTTTGATTAAAATAAAATACTGTGGCTTGTCATAATGATCTCATAAAATCTCAAGGTTAGCCAGTCAAATTTTCAAAATACAATTGAATTTTGATGCATCCATAAATAAAAATGGCATTATGCCTTACTCATACTTCTGCTCTTATAGATAAAAGGGAAATTTTGAAGTTCAAGGTGATTTTGTTCCATAGTGATTTATTTATTTTAACCAAGCAATAACAGCCAAAAGAAAAAGAAAGAAAGAAAGAAAATCACCTAGATTCTGAGCCTTTACACTTTTGAAAGAAGTAAATATGCTTATATAATATAGGCACCTAAGTAAACAGATTTCCAATTATGACTCTTCCTCTTAGCTATGCTAATATTCAGGATTAAAAACAAAACAAAACAAAACCTCTTCTTTATAAATGGATGAGAAAACTATAGGTGAGTCTTGCCACAGTTGGTAAAATGGGACCATTTAGCAGAATTCCTGGGCAGTTGAGATTTACCGAAGTCTCGCTGTGCTTTGACTACAAAAAAATCATGAAAAGCATGATCTTCTTCTTAAATCAACTCAGGTACAGAATATAAAGGAAAATCTTGAAATAGTCCTGAAGCAATAAATATTTTCCGGCAGTTTTGGTAGCTGATGTGTAGAATGCACATTAGCTGAATCAGTAAGTAGGAGTAAAGTCAATCGACAGGAGGAACGTGAAGAGACTGAGTTTGGAACAGGCTTAGAGTAATAGGCACATCGTCCATTTATGAGCTTTATTTTTGTTAATGGTAGAGAGGTCTTCCTTGAAAGATCTTTTAAACTTGTGATTTTAAAAAGAGAATAACTATAGTCATTAGCATTTCCTTATCTGCTGTATATTTTGTTAGCTATTATATTTAATAATATCTATGTTTTGTCTATCCCTTTAGACTGACCTACTTGAAGGCAGAAAGCATGCCTAAAGCTCCAGCATCCAGCACAGGGCCAGTACAAACTGAAAAGTCAGCACATATTTGTGGAACTCATTGTTGAGACTCAATCAATTTCACACGTGCAAGTGTGTTTGTGTGCGTGTGTGTGTGTGTGTGTGTTGGAGACACCATTATAACATTTGGTATATTACAAGTGGTTGGAGGGAAATAAATAATTGCTAGTCATATAAATGGCATTTTGGGACCTAAAGTAACCTGACTTAATACCTAAAGTTTGATTGCCTTTACCAAATTCCAAAGTTTTCACTCAGCACTGATGGTGCAAAGGGGCAAGATGCACTGAGGAATGTCAGTACCTAAATTATGACTCAAGAAAGACTTGACCTGCATCTTAAAAGACTCTCGGGAGTGGAAGAGTGGCCAGTGCAGACTGTGAGGCACAGGTGTTCCCTGCTCTGCGCTGGCAGTCGCCCGTTTCCGACAGGCTGCCACACTGGGCACAATCTGAGGCTCCCAGGTGGTCTCAAGGACAGCTTGTACTGCAGCCAACTTGCTCTGCTGAGGTCAAGGAGAGAGCTTGGGCACACAACCAGGCATCCACAGCAAGTAGAAGTGAATTATTAGAGGGCAAGAGTTGGCATTTGAGAAAATGATTCCTGACTAGTGATAAAGAAATGATTAATTCTCTTAGGATAGTTGTGCTGTATTTAATTCTACTTTAAGGTCAGTGGGAACATTGAATGAATATTAAAGAGAAAAGATTTTATTGCTAACATTTTAATGTTTACTTAAAAATTTAGCATATGAGTAAATCTCTGTACCTAGGGATACACAATGTGTATGGCATCTCACTACCTACATTTTCTTTGAAATTTTAACAAAGACTGTGGACAAATGCCCAGACACAAATTAAGGCAATCATCAGAATGGTAACCTCTTAGTTTTTGCTGGACTCCACTACTTTAGACTCTTGAAAGACTGGGAATTATTAAACTTGGACTAGATATGCTAGCCTGACCTGATACATAAAGACCTTTAGCCCAGAATCCCAATAAGAATGATGGGGGTGGGGTTGGGGGGGAGACTTACATCATTACATTCAGGTCTACTCTCCTCTCTACCCTATAATGCCTCCCAATATGCAAAGTCATGCAAATTACTTATTCTGCCCTTTAATTGCATCCTCAAACTCTCTGGGATTTTTCCTACCTCCTTTGTCCCCAAACAGATACACATAACCCTCATCCCTTGATCCCTTGGTAACATCTCATACTTTGTTGTTTTTATTTCCAGTTTTTTCTACATACAAACTTCTTTACAGCTCTTCAAATAATTGTCCCTCTTCTATGCCACAGCGCAAATGATTCTGCAATTCATATTTTTCACATGTTGCTATTTCTGAAATAGGAATACATATTAAATCACGCTGTTTTACAATTACGATTGGCAACTTTAAAAAGAAATTCTTAATGGTACATAACATAATGATGTGTCTTAGCCTGAGGGCATCATAGATTAGATGACATGTGGTAGTTCTCCTAAAGAGAACCCTCTTATCACCTTTGTTTGAGTGAAATCTTTTCACTTTTTAACATGCCCCCCCTCAGTGTGCCTTGCCTTCTTGATGATGAGTTCAATTTTTTCTTTGTGATCTATAGAAGCCTGCACAGACTATTATCACCCTACAGTATCATAGTCCATTGTAAAGATTATTTATATATTTGTTTGCAGTTCTAAACTGAATGTTGCTTTACATGAACAAGCTATTTCCTATTGATATCTGTATCCTCTTTTAAATAAAGTGAGGTTTAGTGAAATTGGGAGAAACAAAAATATATATTGGAAAAGTCAATAATTTGAGAAATGAAAATGAAATGGCACTAAGTGAAGAATTCTTCCTAAAAAATATCACCAGCAATTGTCCTTATTCCCATATAGGAAGAGCATAGTTGAGGAGAATCTGTTATGTACGTGGTTAAGAAAAAAAATAAATAAGTGTGTAGTATAGTTATAATAATATCTGTTATATACAGTATTGTTTAAATTCCAATAGACATTATATGAGTATTTATTTTGCTCATTTATGCTGGTAAGCCTGATGAATTTACTCTCTTGTTCCTTTTTTTTAATCCTGATAATTCATATATAGTCTTGAGTTTGTTAAATTACTCTTAGTATATGTTAAAATGGTAGCCTTTGAAGTCAATGCTATCATGCTTTCAGAAGATCTATTAAAAATTATTCTGATATCACACTTTGAATTCTCAGACCCTCTTTTCATCTTTTTTAATGCCTTGCCAAGGAGATTGAAACATGAAGCTTATTTTAATGAGGATGTTTGTATATAGAATGTGAAACAAAATTTTGAATGAATATTTATATAAATCATTATATTTATGAATAGAAAACTGTTACTGTTAGAATGCCACCTCTAAAACTCATATTGAAAATTATATAACTGTTGAAAGATGAGATTTTTAAGAGATGATTAGACCATGAGGGCAGAGCCCTTATGAATGGATCAAAGCTGTTACTGTGGAAGTAGGTTAGTTATAAAAGGAATTTAGGGTGGTGCCTGTGGCTTCAAGGAGTAGGGCGCCAGCCCCATATGCCAGAGGTGGCGGGTTCAAACCCAGCCCCTGCCAAAAACTGCAAAAAACAAAACAAAACAAAAAAAACAAAAATAGAATTCAGCCACTTCTTTTTTCTCTGTCTCACTCACTCACATCTATCTACATTCCACCATGGGACAACCCTTGCCAGATGCTGGTGCCATTCTCTTGGACTTCCCAGGCTCTAGAATCATGAGTCAAATAAATCTCTTTTCTTTATAAATTACCTGGCCTATAGTATCCTTGTATAGTTTCAGAAAACAGATTAAGACAAATACTATTGTTGTAAAACTCAATAATAACCTGTACATAGAAAGAACAAGAAAAATATGAGTAATCAATAAAATATTTTCCTGACAAATCAATAAATATTATATTTTGATTATGGAATATGTATTCATAGCTTTGGTTTTGTTCCAAACAAAATCTTTTCTAAACAAAAAAAGTAAAGAATACTATATGTTTTTCAACTATGTACTTAACTCCTGGTGTATGAACATGTATACATAAGTGTAGAATGTTTGTTAGCATATTTAGCTGAAATGTCTCTATCCCAATATTGGGTAGCATAAACATTTCTCTGTGATTACCAAACTTTCTATGTACCATTAAAACCCCCAAATTATATCATGATATCAATGATTAATATTTATATTTTTAACATATAACATGAACTTTAGCATGCCTTTCCTATAATTTGTTGTTATGAGTAATGGAGATGTCAACCAGAATGTTGTGGAGTCTTTCAGTTTTTCTCACCTTTACCATGCTCTGTGGGCCATCTCCCTGGGTCCAGTGATCTAGAATGTGAGAGATGATGAGTACACAGCTCATAATCCCTTGGAAGCCACTGTGCCTTGAGCTAACTAGAAACTTGTGACAATGTCAAATGATCAGACAAATTTTCACAGAAGTTGGCAGGTTCGTATGTCTCTATCCCAGTTAAAAGTTGAATTATGCAAGTTAGGAAAAATTTGTTAACACCGAAAAGATGAAAGAGAGTGCTCTGATAATTTCCTTGGGGCTATAGCTATTATAATTCAAGATCCTTTTTCAAGTACAGAATCCAAGGCTTACTATCTTTGAGTGTATAAAAATATTCAGAATATTTTTCTGAATTAGTGTTGTATTTTCAACATTTTATATTTTTGAAAAAGTACTAGGATGTTACAATATTTCTTTATTATAATTATACTTCTGATTTTTTATTCTTTTTTCTTTTAAAATTAAATAGATTTTGATTTATTGTGATTTTTTTTCAACGATTCCTTTTTCTTACAAAGAATGAAATATCACATTCTTTCTGCCTGCCTTATAGAGATGAATATGTAGAGATATAGTGTTTTATTTGTTAACTTACACATCTATTTCAAACCCACCCCAGGCTTGTAATATCAAAGGCTGTTCCTGACTAATGGTTGTTTCAGTGTCTTATAGGAAAGGTTGGGAAAGTCAGACCATCTCTTATTATAATATTGATAAAATAAAAATATTAAAATGTTGAATTCAGTTTGGTGTCTTGAAAGGAAAACCATTGTATAATGACTTTTGATTGTACTTCTTATATGGAGGCACAATCTATTCAGGTCAGGGCTTATAGATGGTATATGGGGAACTCCAGGGATACCAAATGACTTAAGTCAGTGGCAATATTAATTAACTCTGTATTTCAGTCATTAAATTGGAGAAAAAAGAAAAAAGATTAATGGCAGCAGAAATGCAAATAATCAATACATTTCTTAGTCTCAGCAATATTTATTCTCAGAAGGAAATAATGGCATTTTTCTGGCCTTATCTTCCTAGAAACCCTCAGAAACTTATATTTTTATTTTTATTCATTTAATCACATTCACCTTGCTTCCCTCGTATGCAGAGCTTCCGTAGAGACCTCTTTTGAACAGACATTATTTAAAGATTTTCATTAAGATTTATATTCTTTATATTTGCTATGAACTGAATGTTTTTGTCCCCTCCAAATTCACATGTTAAAACCATAGCCCCTGTGTGATATTATTTAAAGGTGGAGTTTTAAGGAGCAATTGGGTTTTGATGACATCGGGAGAGTGGGATTCTTAAGATGGGATTATTGCCTTTTTGTAAAAAGAGAAAGAGGACTTTCTGCAAGCCAGAAAGGTCCTCTCTAAGAACCGAGTCTACTCTCAGCCCCCAGATTGTGGGACTTCTCAGTCTCTAGAACTGTGAGAAATGTATTTCTGTTTTTAAAGATTCTCAGTCTGGCATTTTGAAGTAGCAGCTCAAGCAGACTAACACGATGTTAACACCTATAGTACATTGCAAAGCACCTTTACCCTGTGTACCTGATTTGCTTTTAAATAGCCAGATTAGCACTAGCTTACATCATTAACCCGTTATGGACATTCAGTACCTGCAGACTACATAATATTTGGTACTGTAGTCTTATTCATTTTGTACTTACTGTATGCCTCAAAAGAAGATTTTTTTTTAAATGTAGGAAACATGCCAAATTTTATGATTTTTATTCCTAGGCAGTAAAATAGAAAACGGTGTATATTATCTCTGTCAGTTGATACTTTTTATGAAGGAGATTTTAATTGTCTGGAGGGAACTTTATCAGTTTAAGGATTAAAATCTCAGCACTATTTCAATGACATGAACAATCTGGATATGCTTATCTAAAAGCTTGTTATTTCTTGGTACTGACTTAATATAAATCAATGTGAGGTGTTTACTCCCATTAACATACATTTGAAGGAGATGTGCAGATTTCAATTTAAGTCTAGTGACACTGACTCAAAAAATGGATCCTAATCTCTCATCACGTCTGTAGTGATATCGGCCCCCAAATTTCAAAGTAAGATGACAACAAAATTTCCAACCTTCAAGCACACTTTGATTTTAGCTCTCACAATTCTAAACTTTGCTATTGCCTCACGTAAGAATTGTGGCAAAGAAAAGAAGGTTAATACAAAAATTTAATTTATATTAAATCATTTGCCACTTTGCTTGTTTTTCACAACCTGATATTTACATCCTCCATGCATTTTCTTTATGCTTTAAAAAAGAAGAATAAAACTTGATTTGTAAAGCAAAGAAATAATGACAGCAAACAGGGATTTTTTATTTGTTCTTTGGTGTGAATTGGCGTAGGCATTATGATGAAGTTAAAACGCAGAGGTTAATTGAAAAATGAGATAAACAGAGCCCCTTGAAGGTCTCCGAATAATTTTGCCTGGCAGCAGTGACAGTCTACAACCATCAGGCACTAAACCTACTCCGAACTGTTGGAGATTAAAAAAAAAAAAAAAAGAAAAGAAAAAAAAAGCTAAAGTTAATTGTCTTTCTGTTCCTTCCACCTCATTTCAGCCCAATTATAACTGGGAAAAGTCATTCTGTCTAATTTGCATTAATGCACCTTCATGGAAAAATAGCTTAGACAGTGAATTTGACTTTTTTTTTTTAGTATTATGGATATATTTAAAATACATACCATAAAATACATACCAAATGTAAAATTGCGTGTGAAATTCCTGGATGACAAGTTTCAAATCGTCCTAAAATGCCTTTAAATTACAGATGTTAATAAAGATCATTAATACAGTTAAGGTATAATAATGGCTGAAGCATACATTAAGGACTATGTGTGGATTATTTCATTTCATCCTCACAGCAACCCCATGATGTGGACCTTTTTACTATCCCCATTTCATAGATGAGGAAAGAGAGGTTTAGAGAGGTGAAGTGGCATGCTCAAGGGCAGCTAAAGGCATGTGAGAGCTGAGATTTAAACCTATGTAGTCTGACTTCCTGTTCTTTGATATTATTGTAGTTTGATGATACTTTATCATTATTATACTTATTTTGATTTTAATTTCATAGATATGTGTCAATTAAACTACCATTTCTTCAAGGCCGTATGAAAAGAGAAATTACCATCCATCATTAATACATGATTAATGAACTAATACATCATTAGTGTATTTACTCAGGTTTCTTTCATGGCAACTTTACTATGACGCTATAGTATTTTCATTTCTACTACTAGATGGAAATGTGTTTAAGCCACTCCTGTCCAATAGTAAAACAGCTGCAAACCTGAATAATGTTGGCTGCTTTGTCTCTAGTGGAAAAGCAAACTAGGAGGTATCAGTATTTGCAAGGGAATATTTTTTGTCATGCAACAGAAGTGATCACACAGAAATAGAAAATTTGGTGTCTCTAGATATGCCTGATGTCTTGTTTTTCTTGGAATGCTATGAAAATATTACTTTTATTGCTGTTAATTGACAGACTTAGAGCAGAAACTGAATCTATTCAAAACCATTTATATTAATAGGTGCACTTATCCACAGAGGCCTTTATATTCAGAGCGCTGGGCTCATAGCCCCCGTTTGTGCCTCTTTCTGGTGCTAAAGTGTTCATAATGATGAGGAGCATCTGGCTGCAAACTATGGTTTCTCATTAAAAGGACATGTCTCCGAAGCTTTGGGGAATTCTTTGTGCTGAACAATGCACACTGAGCATTTTGTCCTTTTCATAATTTGTAAATGTGTGTTGTTGCTACTGCTGCTAGCCTAAGGTACATGCTTGCTTGTTGCTCTGCTTCTGAGCTTCTAAATATGAGGTGGGAATGCAATCTCTGTCTGCACGTCCCTCTTTAGTTTAGTTGATTTTTTGGTTTCTCTGTCTTTGTTGTCTGCCATTTAAAAAAAAAAAAAAAATATATATATATATAATATAATAATAAATTTGGTAATGAGCTGAATCAACAATAGCTTGGGGTGACTTTAAATATTTTACATATTTAAATTTATTCTTAGAATGGTGACTTCTTGACTCACGGCAGGTTAGCCCAAGAGATGGAAAACTGGACTGGGAGTATAGATTCCTGCTTGAGTTGTAAACCTTCCTGGGCATTAATTTCCTTATCACTGAAAAGAAGAGAATTATTTCTCTATGGCTTCCACGGGGCTTTCATGAGCCTCTCTACCCAGGCACTGGGGAGACTTTGGCTTACTAAATCAGTCTTTCCCATCATTAAGAAAATTTCTATTTGGCTTACACAGTATGTATTACCTATGGCCACATGTAACTATACCATCTCGTCCTGTTACAATTTTGATCTTCTTTGCCAGCTGCTTAGATTAAAGGAACTGTGAAATATACCTAAATGAAGCATATTGTGTTTTCTCAGAAACAGAATCACATGAAAACAAAGCCCAGGGTATGCAGGGGAGAGAAAGAGAGAAAGAGAATGGGAGAGATGTAAGAGAGAGTAGACTTATTTCTTGTTGGACCCTTTGGATTTGGTTCCAGGTACTTGTATTTATTTTTGGCTCTAGACATAATGACTAGGGCCAATTTTCATTTCTGTAGCTCCTTGAGAAGGAAAACCTTTAAATCAGAACAGTTAGTATGATTCCTCCATTAAAAAGAGAAAACAAATTACTTAGAATCAGAAACAGTACATTGTTTGCAGTTAAAAACAGTGGGAGGGAATGGAAATGTACCTTTATTCAAAATAAATGCAAATTAAATCTCAACCTGTGATAGCTGTATTTTATTTTCAGGGAAAAGGGTTTTCAATATTAGGAGCAGTGCTGATATGAAAGGGCAGATAGTAGAAGTGCAAAAAAAATTTCCTGAATAAAACATAAATCAATTCCTAGGATACAGCTATTGATGTTTTTATGTTGCTATTACTTTTTAGCTATGTCTTGGGCTGCCATGGTACTTTTCTGTACACATAATTGTACACAATTGCACACATAACCTTGACTTTTTTACATAGTAATTCTGTACATGTAATTGCATATGTAATTGTATACAAAACTGTGAGTTTGTTAGGATGAAATAGGAAAAGTGCTTTTTCTTTTGGGAGAAAGTTCATGCATGAAAGAGAGCTTTAAGGAATTCTCTGGGAGGTGACAGGAACTGGAATGGATGGAAAAAAGTAGTGTGGGCCACCCAGAGATTAGCTTGGCAGAAACAAAACTGATGGGCCACTGAATACTGGTGAATGAATTGGCTGAGGGGGAGGTGTTTGGGAAGGGTCAGAAAAAGATTCGCATTGTTATAGATGCAAAATGATTGTCTGAATTACTCTGCATCCGGAGCCTGAACTTGATTCTGTGTTAAAAGTTCACTATATTAATTCTACTTTTCTGTTTCTTGTTATTCTCTTTTCTGTAAGCAAGTTATATGGGGCTGGCTCATATTTGAAATAGAAAAATGTTAGTTCTCTGAATTAATCAACTAAACTTATCTCTAAATGTGTAGTTCATTTATTGTCATAATTTCTTTAAAAATGCATTTATTAAGATAGTTACAAGCTATTAATATAGTTAGTAGGTGGTAAGTCACTTAGAACATTGCATAAGTAAATTTTTGAAAATACATTTATTTACTACTTGTTCATCTTTCCATTTATAGGAGTAGACCTCTTTCCTGAAAGGATACCTCCTAGGATTCGAGATAACTTGTGGTCATTATATATGTTGAAACTCTGTATTTACTAAAACTAAAAAAAAAAAAAAAAAAAAAAGTACCATAGAAATAGGATTTTAAAGATGGTGGTGGATTTCAAATGTTTATTTAAAACAAATTCACACTTAAAATATAATGCAGTGTATTACTGTCCATCAAATGGTAACTTTACAATTTATAAACATCCACATGTGTTGGTACAGTATACGTTGGGCAGGTTGTTGGGGATTGGAGGCAAGTTTAAAGTTCTGTGGTGTCTCTGTGATTGTCCGTATAGTCTCATTCAGAGATAGTGTCAAAGTCTGAACTTGAGCCTCTTTGTGTGAGGTCCAGGACAAATGGCAACTCTGGTAATCTATTCCTGAGTTGGTTCTTGGGAAAAATCAGAGGCTTCACTGGGAAACAAAGCTTGAGCAGGATTTTGAAGTTTTGTTTAGGCAGAAGGAAAGAGTGGTGTAAGGTCCCATGTTGTCAGCAATGGGAACAGGAAGGCCTGGACTTTGGGAAACCTCTGTAGCCAGGGCTCAACAATGACACATAGTCTCTACAGGGTATGGCTGTGGGTGGCAAAAAGGGGACACAAAAACAAACCAAAGGCACATTTACTTACATAGCAGTATTGGATCAGGGAGCCAAATATCTGAATTTCAATCCATTGGTTGTACCTCAATTTCCCCATCTGCATAGAGGGAATAGTATCCCATCTAACACTTGGGGAGGCCTGTTCTGAGTAAAATAATATATATATATATATATGTCTGAAATTGAATGGTAAACACAATGTAATATATATATGCTCTCAAGTGGACAGATAGCTGTTCAAAAATCAGATAAAATTTTTATCATCTTAAGGCAGAGAAGGGTAGTATATCCCCAGTCTGTAATCTTTTACTATGAGCATTGACAGTAAATAATTGAAGATTAAACCAACGTTAAATCCTAGCTGTCTACTGCCTCCTCTTTTCTTTAGTTCAATAGGAGCTTTGTAGAATATAGCAAGATCTGCTCTGAAAGAACATGCAAGGCATTAAATAGGAATAGAATGCCTTTAAAAATGAAACGTGAAAACTAGATTTCCTTTGCCAACTAAGTCCTAAATTTATTGCCCCGTGCTTTCTCTATTAGCATTGATAATTAAAGCAGTAGAAGGAAGGTCTTGCATTTGATATTAATAGTGTCATGCTGGCTGCTGTGGGACCCTGGGCCTGATCCTTATCCCCTCTGCAGGTAAATCTTTGAGTTCACCTTTAAAATAACACATTAAACATTCTGGAAGAGAATCTTTAAATTTGTCAGTTCTCTAGTGATCGCTTAAGAATTAGAAGCTCAGATTAGAGGACGAAACCTTATAATCTTCCCACTATGGCCTGACCTCTGGTAGCAATGTAATAGTATAAAAAGCCTTAAGATATAGAAATTACACTTCTTATTTTTGCTCTGGATTGACCTTGAGGATCCACTAAGGCCATAAAGAAGATTGTATGCCCGAGCTATACTTTTTTTAATGTGATATACTTAAAAAAAAAAAAAAAATCCTGAAATAGCACATTTATTTAAAATAGTGAAAATAAAGTTAATTATAATATCCTATCAAATTAATGTATAAGCAAAACAATATCATTTAAGTTAAATTGAATATATTTAAACTTCATTTTCTCACTTTTTAATTCATTTACATTACATATTTCTATGGTACTTTTCAGATACTGTTAGTTATTTTAAAACTGTACTCTAGACTTTATTCAGTTTTTCCACCAATGTTCATTTTCTGCTCCAAGATGCCACCCAGGATAGCATAATACACTTAGTCATATGGCTCCTTACTCTCCTGTGGTCTGTGAGAGTGTTTTTGTTTGTTTTTCATGACCTTGGCAGTTTTGAGGAGTTTTGGTCAGCTATTTTGTAGTACATACCTCAATTTGGGTCTGCTTAATGCTCTCACGACTAGCACAGGGTCATGGTACCTTTGAGTTACCTTTTGGAGAATAATTTGCTTATGACCTCCTTTCTGACAAAGCAATGTAAAGGGATAACTGCTATCCCTGTAAAAATGGTCTGTTGCTGAATCACAATTACCACAAACTTGGGGGCTTAAAATAGTAAATACTTACTGGCTCCAGGTGTAGGCGGGATTAGTTGGGTCTTCTTCTACTCAAGGGCTCATAAGGCTACATTTCTGGGGGCTCTAGGAGAGAATTCACCTCCATGCTTACTCAGGTGTTGGCAGAATTCAGCCCCTTGTGGCTGTAGCCACCATGTGTCCCTTCTTTCTTCAAGGCCTGCAGTGAACAATGTTCTTTGCCTTGGAATGCCTCCCACACTTCATCTTTCTTACACATCTCTTTCCCCAGGGAGACCCCCACTCACGTTTAAGGAATTGTCTGATTAGGTCATTCTCCTTTCTTAAAGTGAATTGTGGCTTATCATCTAATCAAGAGAAGGACTTTCTCATCAGATTTACAGTATGGCCCATATTCTAAAATAGAGGATCTTAACAGGGCTGATACAAAGATCTGGGTGCCATCTTACAATTATGTCTACGGTATCCACCCTACAGCAATCCTTGCTGTTGGTGAACTGGACGAAGGGGTTTTTTTGTGTATTTGAGTGCTCCATGTGGTGGAAACTTGGTAATACTATCCCAAGCCCTTGTACACTTATTACAAAGATAGCCAGATCCTTGCTTCTGCCTTTATTGAACACATCTGAAAATTGGTACAAGTTTTTCTACAGCTTGTAGTTAGAATAAAGTTCTTTTTTCTTCTTATGCTATTTCAACTTCTTTGTAGATGGTATTTTAGAGGGACTTTGGGATTATCTTATTGATTTTTCATTTCTAATATACAACTTCAATAAACCAAATTGAAATCTTCAGCAAGGCTCAGTATTTTAAGTGTTAAACTTCACTTGACAACCCCTCTCAGATCAACAAATCTTATTTCATAACCAGTGAATCTACACTCTGAGTTTATTTATACTACATAGTGCTTTGAGGTATATATTGGTGGTTCTGAATATATGACAAATAATTAAAACAATGAGGAGAAAAGAGCAAATTTTTCTTTGGGAAACAAATGCCACCTAATACTGGTAATTCATCTGAAAAGCACTTATGAAATTGAGAGCTAAGATTTAATGTGAGTATAAACAGTACTAAAATCTAAAGAACAATTTATTTTTATTTATTTATTTTTATTTTTTTGAAACAGAATCTCCCTTAGTCGCCCTGGGGTTGAGTGCCATGGCGTTTTAGCTCACAGCAACCTCAAACTCTTGGGCTCATGCAATCCTTTTGTCTCAGCCTCTTATCTCCTGTGACAGCCTACAAGTGTCTGTCACAATGCCCAGCTAGTTTTTCTATTTTGAGTAGAGAGGAGGTCTTGCTTTGCTTAGGCTGGTCTCGAACTCATGAGGTCAGGTGATCCATCCCCCTTGGCCTTCCAGAGTCCTAGGATTACAGGTGTGAGCCACCATGTCTGGCCCCAAAGAACAATTTAAACAAGAAAGAGCTAAAGGTTAAAGGCAAGGGGTAACTTTTTCACATGAACATAAAACCACAAGACTTCTTATACTCTATTCATTAAGGGCTCTAGGTATTGCCTATACACCTGTGGGAAGCTAACCTCACGCCAGTGGGTAGCTGTCTCACTATTACCTGTTACAAAGAGTCTTAGCATGAATGATATAAAGAGGTCCTTTCTTATTCACCAGCTTTGAAATGTTTTTCCCATGCTCTTTTTCTTGAGACACAATGACCTTGAATTTCAGAAACACAAAACTGGAGGGCAGAATTCCAAACCTAACTCCATGGGTGATCCATTTTGCTTAACCAGGGTACCTTGGTCCTTGGTATCTCCAAAACCCAAATGTGAACCTGGTGGCTGTTATTATTATGAACTTTTCTCTGAGGCTTGATACTTCTGATCTTTTTTGCAGTGCAATTAAATTGATGTCCTTGTACAGCAATTGGAATGGGCCCCAACTTTACTGACTTCACCAGCCTACCCTTCAGAGCCCAGTTCCTTCAATGAAGGGCCTCTTAGATTTAAACTCCTGTATGGAGTCTGACTTGACTATAGTCAAATTTCAGTCTGACTTTAGTGAGGCTAAAGTGGCTTTAGTGAGTTCAAACTATGAGTCTCATTTAGTAGAGGTCCAAACATGAAATAATTTGATTTTTCTTTAATTAATATTTCAAACATAAATAAGTTTAACCAAGTGATCACATTTCCTCTTACCTGTCATTTCATGTTATTTTGGGCATGAAAATAACATGAAATGAAGGCTTTCTGGATTCTCTCAGGCAGAGTAGTTCCCCAGCCCCATTCTTAGGGTGTATGTTTCAAGACCCTGGTGGATGCCTGAAACCAAGTACAGTACCAAACTGTATAAATACTATGCTTTTTCCTATCTGTATACACCGACGATGAAGTTTAATTTATAAATTAGGCACAATAAGGGATTAACAACTAATAATAAAATAGAATATTTGTAATAAAATAATAAAAGTGGTCTCTGTCTCTTAAAATATCTTTTCATACACTACTTAACCTATTTCCAGACCACAATTGAGAGCAAGTACCTGGTCTGCACACATAAGGGGGAAAATTTAGCCCAGTCTTATTTAGAGTTCCTATCTCATATCCAATTTATGTCTTGTCTTCTTTCCATCAGCACCCGTGAGGATTCAGCTTGAGGCACTTGGAGAGTAGGAGAGGTGGGATCTGCTTTTACCTTTCCTCTTCTCTGCCTCTTGGGTTCCTCTGATGTGTTTACCAGCAGGAGTTACAAGAGTTAACATCTTTTCTTTAACCTGGGTCTGGTGCAGAGTCTCTTTTATGTGTTGTGTTGAGTCCTCTCTGGTTAATACCAACTGACCATATCTGCTCTCTGTATAGTGGGCATCTAAATAGTCTATTACATGAGATTCACTTGTAAATTCTTCTTCTTTTTTTTTTTTTTTTTTGAGACAGAGTCTCACTGTATTGCCCCTGGTAGAGTGCCAGTGATTCTCTTGCCTCAGCCTCCCAAGTAGCTGGGACTACAGGCACCTGCCACAACGCCTGGCTATTTTTTGGTTGTAGTTGTCATTGTTGTTTGGCAGGACTGGGCTGGGTTTGAACCTGCAGACTCTGGTGTTTGTGGCTAGGGCCCTACCAGCTGAGCTACAGGCACCGAGCCCACTTGTAAATTCTTTAGAAGGTTGGCTGGAGCCTCATTACTGCAATGAATGTGATGCAAGCAAGCCTAGTTGGGCCTGAACTCTCAGGACTCCTACAAATACCCTCACTGAAGATCCCCCCTATCTTCTGAAGTGTTTATTTGACCCATAGGAAACTCAGAACCTTTGACGTGACCCCAAACTATGTTACTTCATAGGCCCACAGGGCATTTCAGAAATTTAGGTACATAACTAACTCACTCAAATGCAGTAAAGATCTGCCCCCACTTGGTTTGGGGATGGTGGTAAACTACTGTCTCCCTTAGCCGACAATTCCTTATTCCCACATATCTCTCTCCAATAGTCTCCACATACTCTAGGTTGGGGAGAGAGGTGAGTAGGGAGTATAGGTGATGACTGGGAGTAGCAGAGACCATTTGATTTTGTTCCTTGTGAGTCCTACAGGGGGCTTCTGGCCCTCAATCGTTTGTAGGCTCTTAAATAGTAGGATATCCTGGTTAACTCCAACTTAGGATGCAACTTATAGAGTTGCTATATAAAATAAATGTGCAGCAAAATTTGAATTTTAGATCCACAAGGGGCAATTTTTGAAAGAAATACGTCTCAAATATTGCATGGAACATTCTTATACTAAAGAATTTATACCCAGTTTATCTGTAATTCAAATTAATGAAATTAAATTCAAACTAATTCAAATTAAATAATGGGCATCCTGTATTTTCATTTTACATCTAGCAACCCTAGATGTAAACTGACATTCTTGGGAAGCAGGAAAATTTCACTGTGTATCTAATTATACTCCTAGGGGCCAGGCCCTATGTATGCTAGGTATTTTACACAGATTATGTATTATTTTACCAGGTGAATTTATCAACTTTTTTATATAAGGATAATATTGAATGTCAGAGAATGGTGAAATGACAAGATCCCTCACAAACACACAACTGCTTAGAGCCAGAGGGAGGATGTGGCTGGCTATAGCCCCTGATCTTTATCCACACTTTATCACAGTTCTCTGCTAGCTTTTGCTTCCTACCTTTAGCCCCAGGAATCCCACCACTGGCCATTTTTCTCCTCCCTGGTTCCATTTTGCTCCCCTCAGGTTGCATTAGGGCTGAAATATATTCAAATTCCTCCCAGGAATTGACCCTGATTAAGTGCAAGTGGATAGTATTTATTGTTTAGTGGCCACAGCTTTGTTGTGAGTTTTTATCCTGGTGGATTAATTGGCCTTGAAGCTCTCCTCTACTTCTTTCTTTTTCTCTGGAGCATAAAACCAGCACAATGCCAGCTGTACTCTGTTTTCTGTCTTCTGAGTCCCAGTCACTATACTCTCCAGGGCAAAGGTGTTTGGAAGGAAAAGTGCTCTCAGAAAACTGAAGAGGATGCTTGGCCTCCAGATCTGAAAAGGCCTTTGGGTTCTTCTGCCTTTCTTGCTCAGCGTCCCTGCCACCGTGGTGCTGCCACCTCAACTTGGGAAGGAGGGAGCACTCTGGCACTCTACCTTTATCTCTTCCCAGCTCATTGATTCACAGCTCAGAACCATCATTTCTATGATGGTTCCCCTCCCTTGCTTTCTTTACTGCTCAACCGTGCTGCTTACTGGAAGTACTTCTTGAGGAGGATTGGGGGAGTGCATGGGACTTGGAATCTGCCAAGTGATCAGTGAAGAAAGACCAAGAGTACAGTTTAAGACTTTAGCACATGAACATAAACAAAGTGGTTGAAAGAGAAGTTAAAATAATCTAATAAGGAAACGTGTAAGAAGAATATAAGTAAAAGAGCAAATGAGCAAGAAAGAAGGGAGATTTACAGCAAAATTTAGTAGTCGAATCTACCAAAGATTTACTTCTATTACCTATTTTAAGCCAGTGTCTGAACATAATTGGACATGTGCTATGCAGTAATTTATTGGCATTCTCACCAATTTTTCTTAAGTTGTCTGCAGTTTAGTGGAAAAACTTGCTGTCTTCTGGTGAGTATGGGATGGGTCACTGCTTCCAAGTGTACTACAGAGGTTGGTTATTGATTAACACATTATTTATGAGACCATTTTTAAAGGAGGCATGAAAATATATTGCAGCATGGTTTACAATACCTTATAATATGCTTTATATGATAATGATGCTTAGTTCTAACCCACTAGGATGTGTCTCAAATCTTTGGCAATCTTTGTGAAGCAATTTAAAATAGTAATAAAAAGTCCTTTTTTTTTTAATTTTGGAGTTAGACCAAGGGGGTGCTGGCATGTCATACCAGTTCTATGACATTGGCTAAATCACTCTTCTTAAAATTGATTTCCTCATTAATAAAATGTAGATAATAAGGTTATAAGTTGTGAAAATTAAACGAGATGGTGCATACACAGCATTTAATGCAGTGACTTGCACACTGAAATAATTCGTTGCTAGAGTATCATCACCATTGCTATTGTAATTATTGTGACTAATAGCAAATTTGGGCCTTGAGTAATTTGGGTATGTCCTTCCTAATAAGAGAATATGATGCAATCAATTTCATTGTTTATGTTATTGTTCAAGATAATGCTAGCATGCTACGAAAACTACTTCTAATTTTATTTCTAAACTCATACAGAGTAAAAGTCACTGAAGTTAGAGTTTTCATTCACATAAGGAGAAGTTGATTGCTAGTGAAGACATTTACATATTCATCCTAGTTTGTTGATCACTGCTTCGTAACTTGGGAAAGAAAGGCATTTCATCTTCCCAAGCTCAAAATTTTTATCCATAAAATGAAATGATTGGAGGGAATAATTTCAGAAATTTACTGTACAAGTTTTATTTTAGGTAGGGTTATCTGTATTTAGGACAAACAGCTAGAGGGCACTTCCTTCAGTTGGGAATAGTGAACATGTAGATAAAAACTCCTCTGTTTATTTCTTTAACAGTTTCAAATTTAGTATCTGAAGTCAGGGTAAGAGAAAAAGTCTAAAAGAAGGATTTTTTAGATTATACTTTTAAGGAAAAATAATTTTCCTTATAGAAAAGGAATTATTATAAAAGTTACATATGTATATTATATAAACCTCATAAAGCATAGAAACCTATCAGGAAAAAGTGGAAATCACCAGTTATCCAATCTTTCTCTTCAAATTCCCTCCCTACTCCCTCAGGATAAGACCTGGACTTATTAGAATTTTAAATATACACAAAACACATCAAAACGTAGTTACAAAGAATAAGGCTTCATGGATATCATCTTCACAGTTGCATGGTATTCGCTTGTAAAAACAATCAATTTATTTGCCAAATTTGAAACAATGAACATTTACTATTGCTCACAATACCTCATCATTATAGGTTACATTCTTTTGAATATTTGTTGCTTATATATGTTAGTGTGTCTGTCTGATAAATATGTAGAGGTTGCATTTCCACTTAAAATCATATACATATTTCAATTTTTATATGTATTTCCAGATTTTCCCTGCCCACCAGAAAGCTTGCATATGGAATATATATATATATATATATATATATATATATATATTTGCATATGTAGTATATATATAGATTCCAGTCTATGTATTAAAGTATCTATTTCTGCATACTTAGCATTGGATATTATCATTCTTGTAAATATGAGCCAAGATGGTAGATACATGAAAAAACATGCTACCTTATTGGTCTTCTAATTTTTATTTATTTATTCATTATTAAAAATAAAATTTGATATATCTTAGTGTGCTTATAAGCTGTAATGGGGTATTTGTTTCTTTTAAGAGGTCACATTTTCATAAGTGTATTAACTATTGGTCTATTGTATATGCTGCAAATATCTTTTCTTAGTTTTCTTTTAATTGTTTAAAAAATCTAGGTGATGTTTAGGGATTTTACATAGAAAATATAGCAACTTCTTTTAAGGCATGTGACTTTGATGTCCTGTTTAGAAAGTCCTTCCCCAGCAAAAGATCATAAAATTGTCCATCAAAATTTCACTATGTAATTTATTACATTTAAATCTTTAAACCATTTGAAATTTATTGTGGTTTCTATAAAATGTTTTGCAGCTATTTTTAATCATTTTATCTAGACTCCTTGGATTCTAAAATTACTCACACTTGTTGGTGGGTACTTAAATCAATTAAAAACCAATAGTAAAATGCAGCCAGTAACATTTCAAACGCACACCTGACAGCCAGCACAAGTCCCCGCTCCCTCCTGGCTGGTCGCTGCATATCACGAGAGGGAGCCTTTGTGCTTTAGTAAATACATCTCATGTCTCTCAGGCCACTCCTTTCATTTGTAGCTTTTTGTCCAAACTCAATTTGTTTCTATGGATCACTCAAAAGCATTTTTTTGAGGTGGTCACACATACAAAAAGTCTGAACAAATAGAGCAACACAAAATAAAAATCCTAAATACTGCTTAAATCTATCTTGAAACTTTTCCCCCTGTGCATAGGAAGGAGATTTAAGATTTCTTTCTTATTCTCTCATTTCTCAAACAATTTCTGCAAATACCCTTCCTTAATGATGGAATTTAGATCCATGTTTTTCTGCAGTTGTGAGATAAGACAGTATGTGTCAAAGGTAAAATAACGGATACTAACAAGGATTTCTCTGCACTTTACATTTATTTATCAATTGGTCAAATTGGTAAATTTAATACATTTGAATTTATGCCCCACCTCTTTGTACTATCCTTTTGCAGAACTTTGTTATCTATATGTTTTGGGCTATAAGGTGAATAGAGAATGTAATCCTATTTGTGGCTAATCATCAGTAAATTGATATTCCTGTAATTTCTTTCCTCTGTACAATTCAGAATGCTATATAATTGTAACTTGAGTGGAGGCCACTTACACAGTGCCTGTCATTTGTACTTAACCCTGTAGAACATGCCATGAGAAATGGGTGCTGTCAAACATTCTTTTTCCCTGGCTGTAAAGCATATACATTTATGAATTTCGGATGACAGACAGTGTAAATGTGAAGTCCTCTTAAGAAAGGGTAAAAAGGCTCCCAGTTACTCTTAGAGCACACATCCAAGGCTAAACATATGGCCTTGTCATCACAATTTCCCACATTCCCTTTCTTGTGGTTTTAACCTTCTACTTTATTTATTACCAGAAGCCCTTATCTCTCTAGCCTGCTGCTACAGACTGCTAGGCCAGGATGTAGTGAAAGCACAAAGTAATGAAACGGGGACGATCGTAAAATAGAAGGGAAATGGCCACAGCCTCTGTGTGTGGTACAGCTGTCCAGGCTTTGTAACCTGAGCCAAACCAAGCTAAAGAAACAGAATGTTGCACAGTGCTGATCATGCTTCCGGTCCCGTTACATTTGGTATCACTAGAAGACCTTAGACTCTGTGAATGTCAGGTCTTTTTACAAACTTCCAGAAAAAGTGTCAGCCAAAGAGGAAGGGAAAGAAGACAGCTAGAGGACCTTAAATGCTAAGATGCCATTTAAAGGGCAAACAGCATATCCAGTGAAGAAATGTCATGCTGATGAAATATCTGAGGGGCTCAAGGTAGAGGACAATGAATGGGAAAAGCAGCGAGTACTGCCCGACAAGAAGGTGTTTGATGATTTTTTCTTGCCCGTGCAGCCCTAGGGAAGTTATCAGACCACAGCCGCATCCCCCTGATGAGTGACTGGTGGCAGTTGACTGCAGCAAGTTGGATGACAGTTGAGTTTAGTACTTTCTAAAAGCCAAACCCTATGGGTTGTAGTCAGTGCCAAGGCTCCTCAGGGGGATCTGTGCCTATCCATTCCTTCATCCCCCAGCAGAGCAGAAGGGGATGTGAGAAAAAAGAATTTGACGCATAGGCCCAGATGCTGTTGTACAACTGTCTCCAGAAAAGTCATATCTTTATCTGGCAGCATTAAGATTCTATAACAATAAGAAATTTTTGATTCTCAAGTTGAAAAAAAATATAAATGATTACACACGTTTGTAACGAGTAAATAACCGATAACTCTTAACACAATTGATATGCGTATGTCAACTGATACTATCATTTTGGAGGGCAATTTGCCAACATCTGTTACAATTTAAAATGAATGAAATGCTGTGAACTTGCATTCTGTACTTATGAATCTATTGTATAGAAACACTAGTATGAGAGAATAAAGCGATGTGTAGAAGATGTTGCAGCATTATTTTTAGAAGTAAAAAAAACAATTTTTTTTTATATGTCTATTAAGATGAAAGTTGTAAACTTAAAAAAAATAAGAATGCTAACTAGTCACGTAAAGTAATGAAGTAGAATTATATGCATTTTGATTTCTGGGAACTGCCACTTAATAGCTGTGTGAAATTGAACAAAATACTTTATATCTGTTCCTTACTTTTTTTTTTTTGAGACAGAGTCTCACTTTGTCACCCTTGGCAGAATGCTATGGCATCACAGCTCACAGCAGCCTCAGACACTTGGGCTTACGCGGTTCTCTTGCCTCAGCTTCCCAAGTAGCTGGGACTACAGATTCCTGCCACAATGCCTGGCTATTTTTAGAGATGGGGTGTCTCTCTGACTCAGGTTGGTCTCCAAAGGCCATCCACCCATCTTGGCCTCCCTGAGTGCTGGGATTATAGGTGTGAGCCACCATGCCTGGTCTAGTGTGCCTCATTTTTTTCATGTTTATAATGGGGATAATAGTAGTATCTACCTAATGGGGCTAAGTAATACATTGTAAACTTTTTAGAACATTGGCACATAATAGACTCTCAATTCACGTAAATGTTATTTATTTATAGTTCTTATTTGCCTGTGTTTGCATGGGAAAATGTGCAAGACAAATTAAATGAAAATGGAAAGTTTCAAGTGAATATGTATAATATTATCCCACAAAGATAAAAATGGTGGGTGCTATTTATTATATTAATGATTCTTGTCTCTGGGGCATGGAGTTATGATGGGTTTTAACAGCTACATTATAAGTTTTAAAATGTTCAAATTTCTTTGCTATTAATTTTTACCAGAAGCTTTGTGGCTGTGTGTCTCACTTCCTCATATTTTTTGTCTCTTACAAGGAGTTACCATGATATTTCACATGGTCAGGGGAGCTGGGAGAGTTTGAGGTCAGAGAATTATGAAAATAGAGAAGTGGGGTGGCACCTGTGGCTCAGAGGAGTAAGGCGTGGGCGTGTTCAAACCTGGCCCTGGCCAAAAAGTGCAAAAAAAGAAAAAAAAAAAAAAAAAAAAAGAAAAAAGAAAATAGAGAAGTGTCTCTCAAACCAACTGTGGTAAAGGACCAGCTTTTCTTTTGTCATATTTTACTTTTTAGCAATTTTAGGTTCACAGGAAAGCATCCCTGCACATATACAATCTTCCTTCACCACCAATATCTCACAGCAGATAGATATATTTTCTACAATTGGCGAACCTGTATTGACACATCATAATCACCCCAAATCCATTGTTTGTTCTTGTTGCTGTACCTTCTATGGTGTTGTACATTCTATGGGTTTTGTCCAATGTGTGATGACATGTATCTACCATTATAGTATCATGCAGAATGGTTTCACTGCTCTAGAAATCCTTTATGTGTTACCTATTCACACCTTTTTCTCCTAAACCCTGGCAACCACTTCTCTTTTTCTCTCTGCATTGTTTTTGCCTTTCCCAGGATGTCATATAGTTAAAACTGTATAATATGTAACCTTTTCAGGTTGGCTTCTTTCACTTAATAATATGCATTTAAAGTTCCTCCATGTCTTTTCGTAGCTTGTCAGCTCATTTCTTTTTAGCACTGAATAATATTCCATTGTCTGAATGCATTAATACCATCATTTATTTATCCACTGTCTTACTGAAGGACATCTGGGTTGCTTCCAACTTTTTGTAGTTATGAATAAAATTCCTATAAACATCACATGCAGGTCTTTGTGTGGATATGGACATAAATTTTCAGCTCAGTTTCTTTTTTTTTTTTCAAGTTTCCAATCCATTACAGACTAAAACATTTTTTTCAAAATAAAATGAATTACTAGAATAATGAAATAGACAAGTGGATACAAAATACAAACCCTACATTTTATTATTAGATTTGGCCTTATAATTACTTTGTCAATGTAACATAAACGTTTCTAAATGCTTACTCTTAGTTTCTGTACTTATTTCATTTGAACCAGAAATACTTGTTAACTAGTCCCAGTCTACAGAACACACTTTGACTAGTATTTATACAGGGAATTCAAGGTACACGTGTATGAGGAATGAAAGGTCAGGGTGGCCCATATTTTCATTTTGAAAACTCCATATTTAGCCTTTGATATTTAACTCTAAGTCTTCTCTGACTTCTGTGGTCTGGTCGAGCAACCTCGTCTTTGGTTCCAAAGAGATGGCAGCATCTGGTAGCGCTGATACCTGCTGTCTTCCAGCCTACAGAAGGCTGCTTGAACACAGGTACCAACTGCATAGTGCTGACACCTACCGCAAGTCCAGACGCAAAGAAGACGTTCAATTTATGTTGACTATATGAGTAAATAGAAAAACAAGTTTAACTTAAAAAAAGAAACAATTATCTTTTGCCACTGTAGGTTGAAGAAATTAAATAGCTGTCAAGTATGAGGTAAAATTCTTTTATTTTGTATGTTATGTGAATTTAGTTTTACATTAGGTCAGCTTATGCCTTTTGAAATCTATTAAACTCTCTTCCTAAATATATATAAATAAAATATTGCATTGCTCTATTATCTTTGCTCTATTATCTTTGTATCTAGATAAATTGTCATGCTTCGCTTAATGAGAGGGATACATACTGAGAAAAGTGTTGATGGGTGATTTTGTCATTGTGTGAAAATCAGAGTGCACTTAAATAATCCTAGACAGTATAGCCTACTACACACCTAGGATTTATGGCACAGCCTATTGCTCCTAGGCTATATATTGTGTTTAGATACACAAATTCATACTATTGTGTTACATTTCCCTACAGTGTTCAGCACAGTACAATAAACCAGTACAGTGTGTTACTGTGCTGAACACTGTAGGGAAATGTAACACAATGGTATGAATTTGTGTATCTAAACACAGAAAGGTTAAAAAATGGTACACCTGTCTAGGATGTAATTATTTTTTAAATTTAGCTCAAGTTACATTACTCAGGACCTCTGCCTCAGATAGTTTATTAGAATTCCTACGAGAGGGGAGAAGGACTTCAGATGAATCTTATCAATTGAGAAATAGTGCTCTGACATTTCAACTCTCTGAGAATAGGACCCATGGTTCATACGTTTTAAAAAATATTTTCATATTTACTTCCATAAATAAGATTAACAAATTCATCATTCTACTAATAAAAAGGCAGTAATTTTACCGAAATTAAAAAGAAATTATGAATCCACTCATTATTGATAATTATAGCAAAAACAATAATAACATTTGGTTAAATTTCTATGTAAAGTAGCCTATGGCTTTTTAACAAAAAGAAAGGATAAATTCCTAAACAGTACAAAAATATTAAATAACAAGATGTAGAGTGGCAGGTATTAGGAAGGATCATTGGGGAGAAAAACTTTAAAGTTGAACTGTTTTCGAGAGTTCATTCAAATTTCTAAAAAAATATTTTCAAGGTAACCTTGGGAGGCACCACCCTGGTGACTTCTTCAGTGTCTTCTGTGACTACACTCTCCATGTGACTGTGGGAAATTTCACCTACTCCAGATGATTTGGGTCTATTAGACATTATAAGTTAGTTTCTTATTTTTTTCCAATGCCTTAATCCTTCTAACATCCTAACCTCTTGTATCATTTTTGTCCCCTCCCTCCCTTCCTCCCTCCTTTCCTTCCTTCCTTTCTTCCTTCCTTCCTTCCAGAGCTCTTCTGGGTTCTTTATTTTTTTAATTTTTTTGCAGTTTTTGGCTGGGGCCAGGTTTGAACCCACCACCTCTGGCATATGGGACCAGTGCCCTACTCCTTGAGCCACAGGCACCGCCCCATCTTTATTTTTCAATTAAAAAAGATTTGGATTAATATAATGGTATATATGATTAGGTTATGCTGTTTGCATTTGTTTGGTAATATCTGAATGATAGCTAAGTCCTTCACTTAGGAGCTGTGCTATTTACCCCTACATTGTACCTGTTAGGTGGTTACAATGAGCCCCCTTTCCCTCTCCTCTCTTCTTAAGTTTAATTGTGATTTTCTCTCATGTGGGCTTGTAGTTGTTCATCTACTAGTTTCAAATTAGTCTTGAGTACATGGGCTACTTGTTTTTCCATGCTTGAGATACTTAAGAGATATGAAAGATATTTTCAACTCCATCCAGGTAAGTACAAAAGATGTGAAACCTCCACTTTTTTTTTTTTTAGCTGAATAGTATTTCATGGTGTACATATGCCAGTTTCTTAATCCTTTGTGGGTTGATGGGCACTTGGGTTGTTTTCACATCTTTGTAATTGTTAATCCATCTGCTATAAACATTCAAGTACAAAAGTCCTTATGATAAAATTATTATTTTTTTCTTCTGGGTAGATACTTAGTAATGAGATTATGGGATCAAACAGAAGGTCCACCTGTAGCTCTTTGAGGATTTTCCATATTTTTTATAAAAAGGCTGGACTGGTTTGCAGTCCCACCAAAAGCATGTAAGTATTCCCTTTTCTCTATATCCATGTCAGCAGCTGCAGCTTTGGGACTTTGTGATGTGAGCTATTCTCATTGGGATTAGATAATATCTCAAGGTAGTTTTGATTTGCATCTTTTTGCTGACTAGGGATGACGAGCAATTTTTCATGTGCTTTTTGGCTATTCATAGTTTATACCTTTAAACTGACAGATGAAATACAGAGTTGGGCCAATAGTCTGTGAATAGCCAAAGAGTGAATGAATAGCAGCATGGTGTGGAATATTTTCCACATAATCATAGATATATATTTGAAGTAATCATCATGGAATTCATACCTTTACATTGAAATCATCAGCTCTGCAGAAGGTCTTTATTTAAATACAAATACATTTTTTCATAGTAGAACCTCAGATTGTATTAGTTTGTCAGGTCAACCCTAAAGGTGGGGGACTCAAGATGAGTAAATGTTAGAGAGTATGGTGAGATCACTGGTCTCAGAGAGCAGACAAATAAGATATTGAAATACTTCTACATGCTAATGTAAATTCTTTAAGGTTACCAGAAATAGGAAGGTGGGACATTTGAAGGACAAATGCAGGACTTATGGCCTATTAACAATGTTAGGAAGGACCAGCTCCAAGTCTACTATTTGAACCGAGAGGATAATCTGTGACCTGTAAGCATGATCTTAGCTTCAAATTTCCTTTAGTGTACATTAGTTTCTTTTTCTTTCTTTCTTCCTTTTATAGTTTTTGGCCAGGGCTGGGTTTGAACCCACCACCTCCAACATATGGGGCCTGAGCCCTACCCCTTTGAGCCACAGGCACCACCCGCACCTTAGTTTCTTTTTGGAGAGATCAGAGCTTTTCTTCCAAAGATAGAAATATAACAGAGTCAACTTACTCTTCCCTTTATAATCCAATTACTTTGGGAAGAGGCTAATTGTAAATGAAAATCAGTAAAATGGAAAGATTAACTAAAGACCTTGCAGACACATTTTGTTTCTGATAGCTGCTTACTTATATTTTTAGTTGTGATTGTTGGGTCTGTCAGATATTCCCTACTCTCCTGGTTCCTAATGTCAACAATGAGTACCGGTTCTGAGTTAGCCCATGACTGCATAATCACAGATGCAGAGCAATCCCACATAAACAGTTTATTATAGGAAAAAGAGAGAAGCTACATGGAGTGAAGAAGGAAGCTACACAAAGTGGTGCAAAGGGAAAATGCATTCCAGAGAGAGAGGAAGAGGTCAGTCTCCAGGAGTGCAGAAAGACCCCAAAGTTTGAGCACACACGCAGTTTATAAGCTAACTAGTCTGTCCCCCCTTTCTTCTGGCAGGATTGGTTGATGTTGCCTGACTTTGGGGTGATTGCTGGGTTGAGGTTATAAAACATTACATAACAGGGTGGTTGTATAACAGTTTTCCTTTCTACATAAGGAAACGAAAACTGTTCTTTCCTTATGTAGAAAAGAAAATTCCTTCAGGGAAGCTCTGTCCACACTATGGTAATTAGATGGTAATGAGCTCTAGGTCAGTTAAAGGTCACTAGGAACTCCCTCCTGTGTAGGTTCCTACCAGGGAACTGTTATCAGCCACAATTTGGTTTCTAGCTACATTTTGATTCTGTTCTCTGTCCTTAGACATTTTTTGGATGCTTGTCTATCCTCTGCCAACCTTAACATGATGATAATTTTTACCAAATTTTATTTACTGAGATTGGCACACATGGCCTGAGAGTTAAATTTAGCTTCACAACCTACAACTTAACTTATGAAACTAAAGTGGAAATTGTTAATTCAGTGATTGTAGACCTTTGTGATTTTTTCCCTCCTCTTTTTTCCTTTAACAAATTTCTTGCCACTTGAAGGTTATAGTGGGGTAGAGATACAAACAAGGAAAATACAAGAAAAATTAACAAAAGCTTGACAAAATATTTTGGGATTAACCAAGATTAAGTGGGATAATATATAAGACCAGCACTTTGTAAATTATAAGGCATCACATAAATATTTATCATAAGAAAGTATAAAGGAGAAATTCATCATGTGATCATTTATTATTTGAATGATTCCAAGGCATTTTAGACTGATACTTTTCAGCTAGTAAAAGCAATACTTTTTTGATGTAGAGGCCATACATATGGTGAATAGAAATTGGCATGATTGTTACTGATTTTATTGTTGTATTATAAATAGTAACAATTTTTTTCTGTTCAGTCAGCTAGTCCATCAAAAAAAATTAATGTACTTTATAGAATACCATAAGACCCTTGAACCAGGTGCTGAAAAGGAGTCAGTTATTAACAGAAACACACATATATTTTGCCTCTTAATAGTTTTCCATTAAAGAAAGCAAAAGCAAAGCCTCATACATGTATCACAAGTATATTTGTATGTATCACAAACAATAACATAGCTCATTCTGGCTATTCAGAATAAAGAAATTAATGCTGTGAAAATAATTGTTCTATGTTTTCTTATTGCCAGAGTGGCCACCCCCTCATCCCAATACCATTTGATGGTCCCTGTGACTGTGACTGTATTCAATTCACAATTTCTCCATTATGTTAGATTTTCTTATCAATCTTTTTTCTTCTCTGTACAATTATGTTAGCCCTGAGGGTGCCATCTTTCAATCTTAATGTTTTATTCTTAAGTACCTGTAGTTGAATGTTGCAGTGATTTCAGAAGGAATTCGGCTGGTTAAGTAGGGGTTTTGTTTGTGTGTTTTGTTCATTTTGTTTTATCTTTTACTTGCCATTATCAGTGCCAAGTTTATTTAAGTTTATTTCAAGCTTCATAACATTCCTTAAAAAAATGGTCTCTTTTTTACTATTTGAATATAATCACAAAAATTTAATGGCAGGTTGTTGATTTCAGGAACAAAATTTAAAGGCTGATATTACTAAATTTTGATCAGCTTCCTTCCCTGAGTTCATTATTTTGTAAAATGCTCCTAATTACATTGGTTTACTGAGCTGACTTCTTCACATTCCATTAAGAAGGTTTAAATCTTATTAATATTATAGAATATTCTTTCTCTCTGTGCTTCTTATTCCTATATATATATGTGTGTGTGTGCGCATATATGTGTATATATGTGTGTGCATACATATACACACATATATATTTATATGTGTGGGCATATGTGTATGCCACATACCATATATATGTATATGTGTGGGTATACACACACACACATATGTCCACACATATACATAAATATGGTATATAGTGTATATACAGGGAAGCCATAAAGTTCGTGTGCAGTTTAATGTAGACAACAATTTTAAATTGCACATGAACTTTATGGCCACTCTGTATATAGTATATATATTTGCTAACTTATTTATGGTCCCTAGATAATTGATATGCCAAATGAAAAGTGGCTTTTTTCAAATGAAGAGGAAAAATTTCCTGAATAGTGTTATGGTTGTGAAGAGCTAGGGTGCTTTTAACATTTTTGGAGAGGACAAGACAAGTCTGTGTTCTTAAACATTGCGAGCTGAGGGACTTGCCAATTGAAGCGGGTTTGATTGATCTGCCTAAGACAAAAACAACATTTCCTGACAAAGTGCTAATAAACTCTGTCCAGCACATACAGGTTCCTTTTAAGATCTCATGGTAAGTTTTTGAAGTAATGAAATTTACAGGGAACTATTATAAGGTTCTAATTAAATTTCACAGAAATAGCCCTGGAATGACCTAAAATGGATGAAAAAAGAAAAAAACCAGCCCACAAAACCCCACACCATGGAGCAACTCTCTGCAGAATCATTAAGTACATGAATGAAAAGAGAGGCCCAGCTCTCAAATAATTAGCCCTGGTTAATGAAGACTTTTAGGATATGGCAAGTTGACGTTGATAACTTCTGTGGGACATAGGAAGATGATGAAAAAGATTTACAACTATAAAAGAGAAGTGTTTATTAAAACACCTTTTAAATAGCTGTGGGATGTAATAAAAAGCCTTCCTTCTTTAAGGGAGCTTATTAAAATAAATCCTAGATAGAACTGATAATTACCCAACCTGCTGCTTTTACAGAACTTTCCTGGCTTTTGTGAAAGCCTTTACATGCTTTTAATCTAGATTTTGGTGGATGGTAATCTCCCCTGTTGGTGGATTATGTTAAATGAGGTTTGAGGCTGGTACTAATAGCAAGTTTCCATATTTAAGTAAACAATGATGCATATAAGACATTTTCATTCTCAAGATGGTCAATGACTAAAGAATGAATGCACGAATACCTTATACTACAGGTAAAGAAGTTAGCACACCTTTGAATGTGTCAGTTTATAGAAGCTTTACATTCATTGTTTCATGATCTTCAAAATGCTCTATTGGTTCATGGAAAGCATGGAGTGGGATTCTTAATTTTAATATGGAGAAAGTGAGGTAAGAGGGTGAAGAGACTCACACAAGTGTAGACAAGGTCACACTATATATTACAGGGAGAACAGGTATAAAAACTTCATATTTTAACTGTAAGGTCAATCATATTTCTATTAACTAATAAGAAGTCATGAGGGTCAAATGAAATAATGTACACAGCTCTTAGGCCAGGTTTCCTCACGAGATAAATGGACAGCCCTTGTTAGCTGTTATTATCACTGCTACTGTTTTTTGACACTGACTTTTTGCATATGAAAAACACCACTCAACTGACTTCATCTTTATATTGTAGTTGCAATATAATAATGCCCTTGAAGGTAATATAATACTAACAGTATTTTGGGTTCCCAAGCAAAGAAATTTGTTATATAATCAGCCCTCTCTCCCTCTTTCTGTTACACTACACTCGCTTAGTTAGTCAGCTCAAAACCAGATGCTTGAACAGAGGATATTCTGCTTATATATGCTGGTTCCATCTCAAAATCCTCAAATATTTGATTTCTCTCAGACTCTTCCCTTATGGATCTTTCATCACTCAGAGTTAGTGTGGTTTGAAGGCTTGGAGAGGTACATAACTCAGTCCTCATAGTATTACAGAATCCAGCAGCACCTGGGCTGTCTCAGGGGCTTTGTCTCCTTGATGATGTTTATAACTGCTCATCCTCTGCGTGCTATTTGCTGCGTACATATACGATTGTCCAGTGTTTTGAGTCCTGGGGTACGGGCTGACATTTCTGTAGAGCAGTGGTTCTCAACCTTCCTAGTGCCGTGGCCCTTTAATACAGTTCCCGTGGGTTGCAACCCACAGGTTGAGAACCGCTGCTGTAGAGTTTCTGGGCTTGCAGATAGGAGTATGAACTGAACAGAGCTCTTCTGTGACAACAAATGCTATGGATGATAGGGCCACACTGGTGCTCGCCTTGGAAATTGACCTGTGCTGAGCTGCAGATCAATCTGTCATGAGTCAAGCCTCAGTTCCCGAGGGACAAATGGTGCAGAAGAAACAGCCCTTGCTAGTAAATTAGCACAGGTGACAACTATAAATAAAAAGCTTGATTACTAAAGTTCATTTATATATGTTTTAGGTCAGATCGAGACATTATGACCCCAAATAAATCCCTCAAATTCCTATTTTAATGTCATAATAAAATAACAGGCAGTGACTCCATTGTTTTTGATAGACAGGTTTAAGAAAACCATAACCACAAATTAGTGACTAAATTTACTATATTTTCCCCCTACTGTCTGACTTTAATTTGAAAATCATAATTCTACTGATAGGGACTATGAGATGTAGAAACAGCTGTCACCAGGAATCCTTAGAGAGAACAGAGGAGACTCTTTGGAATGTGCAAGCAGAATGACACAGATCTTTGCTGAAACAGGGGAGAACCAAAGAGGACAGGAATTCAGGTTTTCCCTCCTTTGACTTTATAAAACTATATTGCCTCCATGACTGTTACGTCAAAATGAAGTCCAAGCTTTCCCTAGGGAGCAGAGACAGGACAGAAAAAATTATTTGGGAGCTTAGGCCTATCACCTCAGGGTAGGATCAAGAAGGAAAGTACTGGGCATTATTGTTTACAGTAACAAGCATCACTTGAGTAGGAAGGACAACTGCATAAAGTTGCTTCCTGGTTCCAAGCCTTTGAGCCATGCGTTTCCTTGTTTTGAAATACTGGACGTGTATTTTGTTGACAATAACAAATGTATATATTTAGGTAAAAGTAGAATTTAATGTGTAAACTGTGGAGCTTGCATTGGTAGGGGATCTCTTTTGATCAAAACTAATACTTCTGTTTCCCTATTAGACTAGAAGTCATTTTTAGCTCATATTTTAAAATAACATTTTCTGACTCTGTTAATGATTCAGGTTTCAGAGGCTCCTAAAATTTGTGGAGCTGGTGTAAATAGTAAGGATTTCCGTATCTAGCAGCTGTTGACGTGGTTCAATCATGACTCTGGGAAAATCACCACAGCTGAGGAGTGTTTTTGTAAAGAGTTGATCTCATCAAACACCTTTAATGAAAATCTTTCCTAAATCATCACGTATCATTAATGAGTGTTTACTTAGTGTCTGTTCATTCTCATAGTGAGAATGAATCTGCACCGGAGAGTTTCCAAACAGGTTAAGCAGCTGTGGTGCACACTGCCTACTGGAAATTTATAGTAAATAAAAGCCTGGGATAAAAGAACAACAACCCTACAACAATTTTTATGCATAACAAATGATACCTTAATTGGAAGCCTTCTGATTGGATCTGAAACACTATGACCTTTAAATTTTAAATGCTATATGCAGACTCAGGTGCTGCAGACACACTAATAAAGAGATGATCCTGTATCCCAGATAAATGCTTGAGAGCCCATTGTCTGGCTGTCATTTCAGGATATGTGGTAAGTAGGGCAGGAAAACCAAAAAGACCATGAAGCCTGTACATTCCAGTGCCTTGCAGAATGCTATTTCTGTGAGATGTGGCAGTCACACTCAAGATAAGCATTTCTAAATAAAGATTTTAGTCATTGGTGATAGACTGAGGAGAGCAGGTTTTGAATCTTCTGCCTCATCCCAAGATGTATGGGTCTCTGGTGGTTAGACAATCAGCTTGAGTCATCACTTCCCAACTTGGCCACTTAAGGAGAAAAATGTACTTTTGGTTATGAGGTAAGTATGGCAGAATCCAAACTTCATAGGGAATTAAATTTATAATTTTGGAGACTTATTTAAGAAAAAGAGCCTGAATTATGCTGCTTTTGCAAAATTAAAAAAAATAAATTGACCATGGAAAAATGTTATAGAGCGTCTCCCAGGCTTTGCTCAGTATATAAGTGAAGAAAGGATGTTGAAACCTAATCTTTATTACCTTTGTGTCCAAGCTGTCTTTGCTTCTGGAGTATTTGGGAAGGAAAAGGTATAAAGACAATTTCTCTACTAGTCATAGTTTAGGGTCTTGGGTTAAATTGTCAATCGATTCCCTTAGACACAAATAAGTAGTCGGTTGTTACTGTATGTTTGCATTACTGCCCTACTGCGGTTGATACAGTATTAAGATTAGCTGCAAAGAACTCAGTTGAAATTTCTTTGATTTGGCCAATTAGTCCTTTGTGTCCTCTGAATATTCTGTAGAATAAAGAAAACATAAAATAAAACGTTGGTTGAGGGACGAAAGTCAAAATAGCTATTTGTTTTAGCCTTTAAGGAATCTGATAAAAAAAGAGGAAGAAATGCTTGTCCAAGAACATTAGGACTAGTCATTATTTGGTGTTTGAAAGCTCTAAAACAACAACAACAAAAACCCAAGACTGAAAGCTCTCCAAATCACTGGACTTCAATGATACAATTATTTTTGCAAAATGCTATGTAATACATTGTAGTTTGCACTCAGGATTGCAATGCTGTACTAGCTCCTGTGAAATAAAGATGAGCTTTACTAAATTCTAACTGGTGAGATAAATCATTATTTTGTCATAGATGATGAGTCTTGAAGAGCAGGTTATCTTTTAATTTGTTTTTTAAGAATAGCCCTTTGCAGTTTAGGAAAAAAACCCAACTGTGACATATCCCTTGTTTTATAAGAATTTCCTGTAGACAACAATCAGCTATCTGTAATTTGTTGGAATAAAAGTTAATTATGTTCTTTCTAAATTCTCAGTTTCTTGCTATCTTTAAGAGATTGGAATAGGTAATGGTCCAGCTTAAAGTTCAAAGATAGATCTTACTTGCATATAGGCTTTCTTACTGAAAACAGTGGTCATGACAATATCATAATAATGATAGTGAGATAAGTATAAGAAGCCTATGAACTGTGTTTGACCTTTGGGTACTTCAGAGCCATTTAACTAGGCTGATGATTTCCATCTCCAGCTTCTGTGGCTGCTGAAAGTTCCTAGTTGCACCCTGTTCTTGAGGTTACTCTTAGCAGACAAGAACTAACCTAACCAACCTTTCTGAAGATGCTTGGGAGGCCACAGCCAATGACTGACTACTTGGAGGGATGGCATCTCAACCCCACTGTCTCTGGTTCATACACCCTTGGGGACCAAACTGAGGCTAGACTTCTGAAGCTAGGTCCCTGTCTAGCCTCTTCTCTGTCTTCCCTGCTTCCTTCTGTGTCTCAAAATCAGGTAGGTTACTTCTCCAATTTTAGGCTTTTCTTCTAGGAAACCTGACCTAAGACAAACTCACAGTAGTCAGACTACTTGAGTGTTTTGTATTTTCACTCAAGTTTTTGATGAATGGTAGTGACAAAAGATCAGAGAAAGGATAAAAGTAGGGAGTATGACTTTATAATTTTAGTCTGTGTAGTATAATACTTGACTAGCAATCAACTTACTGAATGTTTAAATTAAGGATGGAATAATTTTAGAGATAATTGGCATCAAAGCAGAACAATGCCTTTCTTCTAAGAAATAAATTTTGCTAGTCATTTTGAAACCAAGTGTTCACTCTGGCATGGTTCGACATTTGCCCCCTGGAAAGGGTCAGGCATTCTGTGATACCAGACAGCCAATTTCAAGCATTGCTGGAGCCACAAAATAAGCCATTCACATGACAGCAGAAGAGGCGGGTGATGCAGGAGGCTTGGGCTTCTCTTGGCAATTATGCAGCAGGGACAGAGCCAGATGCCAAGCTGTTTTTCCGTCTGCTGTTGACTCCACTCTGAATTAGCTAAACAGGGCTCAACACCTGTTGATGCAGAAACAGTTACAGCTTTGAAATGAGCAAATGATCTTTTATGAAAACCAGACATAAACTCATAATAACAAGATAAGTGATATTAATATTATGTTTCTGCTGTTCAACGCATCTTCCCCAGTATTTGCAGAACAGCATGAATGGGCTTGGCAGTTGTGATTTATACACCAAAAGTCCATTTGCAGGCAAAATTTGGAAAACTTCACCTTAAGGTAGCAGATGTTTTGAAAAGATTTAAATTGACCTTTTCTCCTCATTTTACATTTGAAAATGAAACAACTCTGTGAAGTGGGCTAGTGTGCCTGAAATGTTGAGTACCAGGAGAGAGATGAGATGGCTAAAAATGGAGCAGGAGAATGAAGGAGTTTGTAGGCATTTTGGACCTTATTCTAAAATGAGAGAGGAAATACTACAGGGTTTAAGTAAGGAAGTTAAGACTGTATTTGCACTGTAGTGAGGAAACTTCCAAGTAAACATTATTGCATTGGACTTCAGAGTAGCTCACAGGATGAGGCTTACAGATACTCAAATCACTTGATTGAAGTCACATAACTATGAAGTGTTGAAATTAAGACTGGCTTCCAGTTCTGATTCCAAATTCCGTCATGCTGCTTTCATGAGTAGTTACATTAAAAACATAACAAAGCAGATGTTACCATCAAAGATGGCAGACTAAGCACACGTTCCCAACTGAAACTGGTGAGAATACAAGTATAGAATTACAAAAATATGTCCAGGGAGAGATAAAAGTTGAAGTTGATGTTTCTAGCTGCATCTCATTCATACACAAAAGCTTGCTCTTTGTTGTCCTGAGTGAGAAGAAAAGCCATGCCTATTTCTTTGAGCTGACAGTTGTTACACTTAGACCACATAGGCCACAGAATATATTCCTGACTCATGGAATCTAAATCTACTCTCAAAAGTAAAGTTTACTGATTAAAAACATAAGGTCATCATTTCCATCAGACAAAGATGGTAATGTGACTGCCTGTCTCTCCACCTGAATACCACTTTTAGACCATAAACTCTAAATCCAGATAAAGTAAAATAGCATTCCAGGATATGATACAGATAAGGGACATGTTGGCTTTGCAAAAAAATAAATAAATAAAATAATTCTATGTTGTTTTTCCAGGACAAACCTGGAAAGGTGCTGCAACTGAAAAGTTTTATTTTTAAACCAGTGGATAGCTGCTCCACTGCCAGGGTAATGCAGCACTAGTGGGGCTACATCAGGGATGCAAACTTCTGTGGCTGTTGCCTAGTGAGAAGCGTTTCATGGGAGGAATTTGCTTTGCCCACTTTATAAAGAAATACTTGATGCAGGTATCTTGTAGATCCATCTTTAATTTGTTCCCTGACATAATGTGTAGTCTGTCATGATATGTCACTCAAGTTTAAATCGATGTGCTATTCTTTAAAGTCTACCCTCACAATGTGAAGTGTCAATGAAAGGACACAGAATTATGTCTAATTTTATACCATTAAAAATATAAACTGTAGAAACAACATCAAAGAAAATATTGGAAGTTATCTCTGGAGTTGGGCATGTTGGTGCATATTTGCAGCCCAGTTATTCAAGAGGCTGAAGTGGGAAGATTGCCTGAGCCCAAGAATTTGGGGCCAGGCTGGTCAACATGGTAAGATCTTGTCTTAAAAAACGACAACAACATCAACAACAGCCAGGACAGGTAGCTCATATTTACTTTTTAAAATATTTTCTTGAATTTAAAAAACTTCTATAATGAGCACATATTACTTTTAGAACCAAAAAAAGTAAAGATTATTTTAGGAACTATAAGGTACTATCATACTTAATCCTCTTACCTCTCAGCATCAGGCAGGGGCAGTGCTGACTTGTCCCATTTTGTACTCGGACGATGTACATATGAGCAGGCTGAATTTTAAAAGGTTAATGGCCAAGTTCAGTGGCTCACACCAGTAATCCCAGCACTCTGAGAGGATAAGGTGAGCGGAGTCCTTGAGGCCAGGAGTTCATGACAAGCCTGAGCAACACAGTGAGACTCCATCTCTACAACAATAGAAATATTAGCTGGACATGGTGGTGCACATCTGTAGTTCCATCTACTTGAGAGGGTGAGGCAGGAGAATAGCTTGAGCTCAGGAGTTTGAGGTTGCAATGAGTTATGATGACACCACTGCTCTCTAGCTCAGGTGACAGAATGAGATCCAATCCCCCACAGCCGTTGTCCTCTCCCCCCACAAAAAAGATACGAAACTTTAGCGGGTGAACAGATAAATAGGTACATCAACCTATGGGAATATTGTACCCTATACCAAGTATTGCACTGTGGTATATCTTGTGATTCATAGTCTATTATGCTTTTTTTTTTTTTTGATGTTCTTGATTTTTTTTGGCATTTAAAAATAGCATGTTCCTTACCTATATCATGTCATGAAAGGTTTCTTTCCTTTACCTGGATCTAGAGTATAATGTCTAAAAATGACAGTCAGGTAGAGAGATAGACAAGCATGCTGCCATTTTTGTTTTATGGGGACAATGACCTCACAATTTTTATTTTTAAAAAATTAATAAACTTTTATTTTTGGAGCTGTTTTAGGTTCATGCATTAAAGTGGAAAGTGCAGAGAATCTCCATATACACCTTTTCCCCACATGTGCATCACCTTTTCCACTATCAACGTCCTGCCTTACAACGTAACATTTGGTACAACTGGTCAGCCAACATTGGTACGTCATTATTACTCAGAATCCGTAGTGCACAGTAGGGTTAACCATTGGTGTTGTGCATTCCATGGCTTTTCACAAGTGAGTAATGACATGTATCTACCATTATAATATTTTACCTAAGGTCTCACTGCCCTAAGAATTCTCTGTACTCCTCCTATTTCTTCTGTGCTAACTCCTGGCAACAACTGATATATTTCCTGACTCCACTGCCCTTTCCAGAATGCCATATAGCCTCTTCAGTGTTGCTTCTCTCACGTAGTAATATGATTTTAATTTCCTGTATGTTTTTTCATGACTAAATACCGTATATACTCGAGTATAAGCCGAGTTTTTTTCCGGCACAAAATTTGTGCCGAAAACCCCGAACTTGGCACAAATTTTGTGCTGGAAAAAACTCGGCTTATACTCGAGTATATAGGTAGGTCATTTCTTTTTAGTGCTGAATAATTTTCCAATAGGTTGATATACTTATTTATCTATTCACCTGCCAAAGGGTATTTTAGTTGTTTTAGAAGCAAACTTATATTTTTGGCAACTACAGGGTGGCTATAAAGTTCGTGTGCAATTAAATTAAATTGCACACGAACTTTATAGCCACCCTATATGAAAAAAGCTTCTAAAAAGGTTTTTGTGTAGACTTAAGTTTTCAGTTTTGGGGGTAAATGCCAACAAGCACAATTGGTGTATCTTTGGGTAACAGTATGTTTAGTTTTGTAGGAAACTACCAAAGTGTCTTCCAAAGCAGCTGTACCACGTTTTATTCCCACTAGCAAAGATGGAGAATTCCTGCTGCTTGAGAGCCTTGCTAGGATTTAGTGTCTGTGTTCTCAACATCGGCCATCCTAATAGGTGTTGAAAGGTGTGCTACTATTTAAATTTGTAGTTCTGTAATGATATACGAAGTTGAACATCTTTTATAGGCTTATTTGCATTTGTATATCTTCTTTGGGAAGATGTCTGTTTAAGTCTTTGGCTTATTTTTAAATTGGATTTTTCATTGTGCTGTTGTTGCATTTTAAGGTTTTTAAAAATACATTTTGGATAGTAGTATTTTATCAGATGTGATTTTTGCAAATATTGTCTCCCAGTATTGTGTCTTCTCTTTTCATTCCCTTAACATTGTCTTTCATTGTCTTATACAGAGCAGGAGTTTTTAATTTTAATGAACTCTAGGCTATCAATTTTTTCTTTCATGAATAATACTTTGGGTTTGTATCTAAAATTTATCATCATACTCAAGGCCATCCAAGTTCTCTTCTATAGCATCTTCACGGAGTTTTATAGTTTTGCATTTTACATTTAGGTCTATAATTCATTTTGACTTAACTGTTGTGAAGACTGTAATGTCTATGTCTAGATTTCTTTTGCATATGTATGCTCAGTTGTTTCAGCACCTTTTGTTAAAAAGCTCAGTAGATTATACAGTAGAACTTCTATAAATTGACTACCCCAGGGACTGTAACAGGCTGGTTACCATATGGAGGTGGTCAGCATAAGGAACTAGGCCTACTGTACCTACATGTACACATGGTGCATGTGATCTATGAAGATTAGGTCAGCCTAAAAGAACATGGTCAATATAGGGAGGTGGTCAACTATGGAAGTTCTACTATATTTAGGTGGGTCTAGTTCTGGACTCTGTGTTCTGTTTCATTTATCTATTTGTCGGTTCTTTCACTATTAACACACTGTCTTGATTATGGTAGCTTTTTAGTAATGTAAACTATAGAATCAATTTGCTAATACCCACAAAATAATTGGCTAAATTTTAATTGTGATTGCAATAAATCTATGTATCAAGTGTGGAAGAATTTGCTTCTTGCAATGCTGTATTTTCTTATCTGTAAACATGGAATATCTCTCCATTTGTTTAGTTCTTCTTTTATTTTTTAATCAAAATTTATAGTTTTCCTCATTAACACTTTATACTTTTTTAGATTTATATCTAAATATTTCATTGTTGAAATTATTTTTAGGATGGACTGAAAACAAGAAATTAGTACCCTCAAATTATGAAAGCAATGAAAAGTATAGGAAGTATCTAAATATTTTAGAGTTATTTTCTCCAATTAGATATTGCCAATTATATTACATTACATATATATGCTTGCCAGAATTTTATGCAGGTGTTAAGAATATAAGGGGTATAAAAACTACATAATATTATGCAGAGATTTTTATAATGTACTTGGTGGGAAAAAAGTAGATCATAATTTTGAGAAAGGTCAATTTAGAGAGATGGGATTACTAGTGATTTTAAAATCTGATTTTCAGTAGTTTTAAATGAATTTCCTTTTATAGTGAAAAAAAAAAACTTAACAATTGGAAATAGTTAAATCATGCTTATTTATCTAAAATAAAATTGGCTACATTGTTCAACTTAAGAATATTTTGTGTAGCTGGACCAGAGGTAACAATGGAGAGGAGATAATAGCTAACTTTACTTCATCTTTATCTGTACACCACCTAAATATGAGTTCATGCTTGTGACCAAGAATGATGTCTATAGCAAATTCCCATGGTCAGTTAGGATAATGTGGCAGTCAGGGTTTCAGGAAAGCCAAAATATGGAACATCTCTCTAAGCTGTGTAATTTCATCCATGTTTTGTAGAAAAATAATTTGCTTGAATTTCATCCTACGCTTGTGTTGGTTGCTTACCCAATAGCTATTGTTTCCTTCTTATAATGACTCTAATGCAGCTTGTTACTCTAAGAGACTGATTTCCTTACACACCCACATATACATATAACTCTTCAGGCAAGTTTTTGCAGAAGATAAGCAAATAACATATCCCTGTAAATCTCAATGTTTTGGTTACCAAGCAGTTCTCAATGTACCATAAATATCTTTTTTAACTAAAGTAAAAACTGAAAATACCCTCAGCGTCCACTATAAAGGATGGTCTAAATTTTTTTTTAAATCCCTCCAAAACTGAAAATAGAGTGCATAAAATAGGTCTGAGTCAAGCAACTAAGGCACAGGAAATAGGTTTCATTTATTGTTTAACAATAATTAGTCAGTGGTAGTGAATACACAGCTGTTTTTTGGGAATCAGGAGTCAGTAACGATTTAGAACTGTTAACCCAACATTGTGGCTGAGATACGGTGATGGTTGCTGATCTCTGAATGTTTGTGGGGTTATGATGTACCACCTATCTCTGCAGACAATTGAGAGGTGATGCTCTCTGTGATGACACTGGAAGCTGGGTATTATCACGCTGCTCCTTGTCGGAGAGTACAATAAGCGAAAGATAAATGACAAGCAGAGGATTTAGGATTGATGACAGGTCCAACATCAAAAATCTCTCTGAGGGGAGTCTTTTATTATTTATGTCTCACCAGCACCCTTTCTAGTATCAGCTCTCCCCTCTTGTTGAGAACCCATTTCATGTAGCTCAGTTGGTGGTGACATCCCCAGGTCCACTGGGGTGGAAAAGCAGAGTATCTCTGTTCTCACCCACCACAGTGACTCATACAGAAATGGGCCCCAGTCCACATTGTGACAGCGTCCTCTAGGACCATTTCCAGTCACTGGGTGTTGAACAGGTTGTTGCTGAACTTATCTGTAACTAAAGGAGAATTTTAGAAAATTGAAATAATTTTTTACTTCTATGCTTCATAATTTTTTCTCCATTTACAATACAATATAGGAGGTTTCCCCAAAATTTGAAAAATTAGCAGAATCCTTTATACTGTTAGACCATAAGAGAATACTTTCTGCTCCATTTAGGGAGTAAAAGAAACAGTAATTTTCTCCTCAAAAGAGCAACAAATAATACAGCATAGGCCCTTATTCCTAATGATTATTTTTCTTGATGTGAGAACTGAACTTAAAGAATTCAGAGGCAGTATCCATTCATTGTTAGACATATTTTCCCTTCGCCAGCCACTTTACAGATGTCTCTGGATGAGGTGGTAGAATTGAACTTTCCTGTGTTTCAAAATGGCCATCTTTTTCTTTCTCTTTAACAAAGGGTCATTAGAAAAATCAGTAAATTCTATTAAAGGAGTCAAATCTCTAACAGCCAGTGCACTTTTCACTGTGACCTCCGTGGATTATTGTACTTGTATGATTCGATATAGAAATGTTAATATCCTATGTTGCCATACACAGGACAATGCCTGCTCATGTCATTTTTTTTTTCACATTCCCTGAATATATTTATTAACCATCTAAACATATTTCTAAAGGAGGACATAATCCCTATTTTCCCTAGGATCTACCTTTACAGAGTTTCCCAGGGAATTCATCTTTCATGGAACCCATTTGTTCCTCTGGAGTCAGGAATAACACCCTAGAGCTGTTTGTCTTTTCTTGACACAAGTAGGGGAAAGACTTAATCTCTGCAAAAGGTTTTAATCAGACACTCAATTTCTGGGATGATCTTCAAATTATGCCTTATTATTTCCCTTTGGTGTCTGGTTCCCCTTTTTCTGAGATCACATTTGCATGCATGATCTGCTAATGGACATCCCTCTGTAAGGGGCATATGGTGGCTTAACCTGAATTGTCCATAGCTACCCAGCCAGGACAGCTGCAACTCACAACCAGTCTTTTCTTGAGCTCCAGCTAGTTTTCCAGGGTCCTCTCGTTGGTCTCAAGGGCCCCAGGAGTGCAAATGCACCTGTTGAATGTCCCAAATGCGAAAGTATTAACAGAAAGATCACATGGACACCCGAAGTTGTTGGGATAAACACTGGGCACAATAAGACATCCACATCACACCTTATATTTAGATATATAAAGAGGGTATGAGGGTATAGGTACTTTGAGACAGAATGGATCTAATAGCGAATTCTGCCCTGTGTAGACCACCTCAAAGACCTTACCAGTTGGATAGAACTTTTTAGTTTTATGCAAATCCCCTGCTGACTCTGTACCTGCCTTACAATGAGCTGCCATTTCCTCTTTATATTATTACCTGACAAATGCAGAGGTCAACTGGGCAAGGAATTGCAGCTGACAGAAGGACCTTTTGAATATCCTGCCTTATCTGGAGAAAAGATAAATCCCATTCTTTCTGATGTGAGTTCTCCGATGAATCGTGACATGAACTCCTGGAGAAGCTTTCTCCACATTCAGAATATTTGTAAATTTTCTCTTCTTTGTGGGCTTTTAGGTAACAAATTCTACTGGAGCTGTGTAAGAAACTGTTTCCTGACTCAGATACAGGGTTTTTCTCCCATGTGAGTTCTCAGGTGCCTGATTCATTTGTATCTATGAGAAAAGTTTTCCCCACAAAGGGTACATTGGTTTCTCTCTTGTGTGTGTTCTCTAATGTCTGGGGAGGTACATGCCTTGCTGGAAGCTTTTTCTATAAGGCAAACTTTCAAAGACTTTCTTCTCTGTCTTGTGGGCTCCACAGTTTGAAAGAAAGGGGGGCATTGCCATTTACAGCTTCTCCACACTCAAGGCAGGAGTAAAGTCTTTCTCCTGAGTTATTTTATGAATGACAAGGTGTGAGCTTCAAGGGAAACTTTTCCCACACTTGGAACACTTACAGGGTAGGTTCTCTCCTCTGTATGAATTCTCCTGTGCTAAAGGAGGGTGGGTCCATGAGCAAAGATCTCTCCACACTCAGGGCACGTGTATGGCTTTTCCCTGTATGTGTTCTCTGATGCCAGTGGAGGGCAGAGTTGCAAGAGAAGCTTCTTCTACATATGTTACCATGGATAAGGCTTCTCACTTGTGTGGGCGTGCAGGTGGCAAGTCAGATGCATATTCTGACTGAAGTTGATACTGGAATTACATCTTCAGTAGATTCTTAGTCTCCCTGATTGGCAGAATGAATCAAGGGGCCACAGGTCAGTGGTAAGACAGGATTTATTTACAGAAAAGAATACAAAAACAAAGCTCCCAAGTTGGGAGAGAAAAGCTTTCTCTCTCTTTGTCTGTCTCTCTCCCTAGGCTCTCTAGGGGTATATATAGTCGCATGGGGCCTTCTGTATTTACATTTAGCATGTCTGGGACCCTCTGTAGTTACATTTAGCATGTCTGGGACCTCCAGTAGTTACATACAGCTTGCCTGGGACCTTCTGTGACACATCTGGGACATGAATGAATGGGTACAATCCTTTTCTTTCCCAGGCCTAGGAAACTTACATGAAATTGACCAGGCCTAGGAAATGGGGTTCCCTGTTCAGCCCTAAGTGCAAGGGGAGGGAAATCTAAGGTACTGGCTTCTCCCCAGCAGTTGTATGGCCCCTCCAGCTACTGGAGCCTCCTGCTGGGCCCCCTCTGCCTACCCATCCAGCCTGCTGGTTCCTGTGCTTGCTGCTACCACACCAACACGGCGCAGGCGGAAGCAGCCGGTCTGCCCCTGCCCCCAGCTCCACCGATCTGGCTGGGGTGCCACATGTCCTGTATCAAAGTATTTTCCACATTCGAGGCATTTAGGGGCCTCTTCTTCCAGGTGTGCTCTGTGCAGAACAAAGTGTGTGTTCCCACGAGATTACACCACACTGTCTTTCTGCTACAGGTGTTCTTTGGTGCCTAATTAGATTTGAATTGTTGGAGAAATTTCTGCCACACAAGGGACAATTGGACTTTCGTAGGCTCTAGTGCTCTTGATCACTCCAGTTCCCTGTAACTTGCGGCTGCTCCTAAAGGCTGTTCCCTTCTGTCCTCTGGAGGAGGCTCCCAGGTCCCTTCTGCTCTGTCACGAGATCTTCCCAACGGAAGATTCCAGGGAGCCTCCCTTCCAGCCTGGCAAAGCAGCAGGGTCTGAGGGTGGGTGTTCTCAGGAGAAACGGATTGAGTGCTTTCTTCCAGATTCTCAAATCTCTCTTTCCCTGGAGCTGGGTTCTGGGGCTTAGGCCCTCCTTGCGCCTATGGACACTGAATTCCCATGGCTTTCCTCCCTGTTTCACCTGGGTGGCGGGGACCTCCTGACGGCGACTTATGAGACTCTGCTGCCTCATCTCCCAAGCTCTCCGCATATCCTTCACAAACGTGACTGCTTCTTCCCTGCTCTCTGGATGCAGCTCCTGTATTTTGCTCTAGATCTCCTGGGGCTGAATGATTAGAACTGCTTCAGCAGCAGCTCCAGGATCTGCTCCTTAGCACGCACCTCAGGCCACAGCTGCTCTTTGTAAAGCTCCGGAGCTGTGAGTGCTCCCACCCGGGTAGGAGAGCTCGCCCACCAACCTACCAATCAGAATTCAGCACTCCAACTGTGAAAGGCAGAAGACTCTTTAGCCTAGCAACAGGTACAATAGAGTCTTAAAGGTGACCTAAAAACTGCTAATGAATACTGCATTATCTTCGAGCTGGCCTTAAAAAAAAAAAAAAAAAAAAAAAAAAAAGCCCCTGGAGCCAGAGCTGGCTGAAGGCTTCCCCAGACCCACCAGCCGCCTCTTGGAAGCAAAAACCTTTGTCTGGAACTCAGGCGGGAGGCCTCTGTGCTGGATCCTGGGTCGGGCTGGGGCAGCTCCTGGCTCCAGACACAGTCTTCCAGTTTCACCACCAGGAGCCCTACTGGTTCCTGGGAACCCAGCCTACAGCCATCGCAAGGCCCCAGAGAGCTTTGGTCGGGAAACCACCTGCACCACTGAGGAAGGTGCATCCAGCTGTGCAAGGATGGACTGTGTCTGCTGGTGCCGGGGGTCAGGAACTCCGCGTTCCTGGCCAGGAGCTCAGTGCCACCAAGCCACTAGCCGGCTCCTGGGCTTACGCCTCAGTCTTTCCTGGGCGCCACTGCGCTGGCCCCTTGTTCACCTCCTAGGCAATGCCGCGTTTCGCCTGTAACTGACCCTCACAAGACTCAGCTCTCAGCTCCCACCCTGGAAGTCCCTGCTTGTGTGATTTTGAATGTGATGAAGTCCTTAATGCCTGTTAGGTAAGAGACTTCTGTTCTTTTAGTAACACTCAACATGAAAGGTGCTCTGTCTTTAAAAACAAAAAATGTATACAGTGACAAGCTATTTCTATCTCAAAATATTGTCCTGTCCAGGGGGTTTATGTCTGGGGAATTGACCTTTGTTTCACTGGGTCTTCCAGCAGTTGGGAGTGTGCTGGAGTTGCAGTGGTTATTGCACATTTTGCTCAAGCAGGTGCCATATCCAGGGTCTTTAGCGCAGAGGTGGGTAGGCTGGAGAATAGGAAGGTATTGACTATCTCAAAACAAAATCTTTGCTCCATCCAGGTGATAACCGTGGTCAGCCTGGAGGCTTGTGGAGTTTTGAGGTCTTGGGAAGCTTGTTACTTCATGCAACATGTTCATGTAGCCTTTATTTCCAGTGAAGGACCTTGCTTTCTTGTCCTTCCATTAATCACTCCAGCATTGCCTTTGACAACAGTCTAGTAGGTGGTATTACTGTAACAAGACATTTGGCAGGAAGTACTTTAGAAAACCATGAGCTTCCTTAGTCTCAGGAATTGTATCTGTCTGTACTATAGACATCAGAAACAGTCTTAGAGGAAAGGCATCCAGATATGCCAGGACACTCTCTGAAGTGACTGGGTTGGTCTATTGCAAACAGGGGCAAACTATACAGAATTTAATAAAGAAGACTGGCTGCATCGTAATTAGTGTCACCATTCTGACAATGGTAACAGGACATAAGTCAACTCAGGACCCTGGAGAGAGATTAATGATGCAAAGGCTAGACTAGGGGGAGATTTGGGTGAGATTTTCTTTATTAGGTTTCACTGATTCCAAGATGCACATTTTTTCATACCTGAGACATGTCTTACAAATGAGGCTGTGCCATCTTTAATTGCTAATTTTTTTATTATTACTAAAATACACAAAAAATCTTATAGCCAGTGGCATTTTAGAAATATGGTAAGTACCTAATGAAACATGTTTGGCATAATACTAGCTTCATACTAACTTAAGATACAGCACCAAAGCACCATCTTATGTGGAATGTTTCATAAGCTTCACGTGGTGTATTGTACACTGGAGGTTGAATCATTCTTGAATAATCATATTTGTTCTTCCTACAATGCCTGAAGCATAGAGATCCCCTCTTGATGTTGGTATGCCTTTTACTGGGTTGAACTCTTTAACATGCCAGGGATTGTTTGTTTCATTCACCTTTGAATTTCCAGTACTGAATTTACCTAAGAAGTTATTCATTGTTAGAGGATCCTATTTAAATCATATTTGATTCTACAATAGAGACTGGGGTTATGCTATAGCTACTTTCCTTGTATAAAGAATATTGTCTTGGTCAGTTTCCATAATTGTTGTTAAAGCAAATGATGTAAAAATTTTTGGCTAAGAGAGAATGTGGTTAATGTCCACAAAAATAGTTAAACAATGGGAATAAAATGGATTTTTATAATTATAGATTAAAGGAAGGGTTATAAAGCAGTACAGTGAATATTATGTCCACTATAATGCAATTTTATTAAAATAAAGCTGTTTAAAAATTCCAAAGAATTTAATGACTGAAAAAAATATTCTTTTGCAAAAAATAATGGCTTTTCACTGTTAAACATGGATGATAAATGATATAAAGTTATGTACTATGCACTATCTACATATTTAATATGAAAAAGCTGTCAATTTTATAAATAATTTTTATTGTTTCATAGAAGTTAATTGTATTCTTATAGTAACTTTCTAAAATATAATTCAAGTGATAAAATATTAATTAAAATACATGTATGTTCTATATATTATATCTACAACTGTTGTTGGCACAGTATTGGCCATTAAGCTGTTATGGCCACATGAGGGGCTGACATTTACAGTTTTTCAGTTTTTTATCATCTCATTGTTAGATCTTGATCTCTCAGCATAGTTGTTTTAATGAAAAAGAAAGATAATATAATAAAATATGGAAATGTACTATTTGCCTTAGAAATGATAAATATTAATCTAAGAATATAAAACTAGGTTCTTCAATAAAGACTACTTTAATAATGGAAATGTTTTGGTATTATGAAAAGTTATAAGGAAATTACTCTTAGATGATAGGACAGTGCTGGTATTTCTGAGTTCTGGGGACCATTTTTCGCTTTCTCATTCTCAAATGTATTTCATGATCTCACTCTCTTTCTTCTCCATATTTTTCTCTTTTTTCTTCCATCTGATGTCATCTTCTTACCATTATCTGTCATTGCTTGATCTCCACTTAGAATCTAGTCCCCACCAGTGTGAATAGATTCAGACCCTGAGTTCTAAGAGGTCAGAGACAGTCTATTTGCTAAATATTCACTTTATCATGATGCCTATACTATACTGTATTGTATTAGGTGTACTTAGTTTAATATTCATGAGTGAAAGTGATTTTTTTTTTTTTTTTGAGACAAAGTCTCAAGCTGTCACCCTGGGTAGAGCACCATGACATCACAGCTGACAGCAACCTCAAACCCTTGAGCTTAAGCAATTATCTTGCCTCAGCCTCCCAAGTAGCTGGGACTACAGGTGTCTGCCACAGTGCCCGCCTATTTTTTGGTTGTAGTTGTCATTGTTGCTTAGCAGGAACGGGCCGGGTTTGAACCCACCACCCTAGGTATATGTGGCTGGCACCCTGCTGACTGAGCTAAGGATGCTGCCTGAAAGTGATTTAAGTTTCTAACTGCTCTCCAAAACCAGTGAGTATAATATGTGTCATGACACATATTACAGGTACCCAAAATGACAGCACATGACAGGCACCCAAAATTTCTTAATGGCTAAAAGAATTTTGAGTCTTACATAGGTCTGAAGTAGACACTGTGAATTTTAGGCCAAGTCCAAATAGTATTTAGTACCTTAAATACAGCTCATTTGGTTGTTGCTTTTATTATACCATTTCTTCTTCTTACCAGAAGTAAAGATAAAACTAATCAACCTTTGTCACTCCCTTTCTATAAAAGTGTGAGTACAATATGATAGCTTGAGACCCATAAATGCTGTTAAAAATTAGAGATAGCTCCCAGGCACTTGTGTTGAATTTTGACAGTCATTCGAGCTGAATTTCCAAAGTGTCACTGAACATCTGATGACCATGTTGAAAACTTAGGCATGAATTAGAGATGATTGTCTGGCCAATGGCCAATAGGATTTGCTTTCTTAAGCAGAATGCAGTTTTTGAGAAAAGTTCCACAAGTTCTGAAATGAAAATAATAGTAATAATAATAATAATGCTAATACAAGGACTTTACTAATAACATCTACTTTTTCATACCTTGAGTATTAAAGAAAATTGTTTCTAGTTTTTGATTCAACTTATTAAATGGAAACCTTTTACTTATAACATGTGCTAATATTTTATAATGTGTTAAAGTATTTATTTAACATAATAAAATAAAAACAGCTATATGTTTTTAAATTTACCAATTACATCAGTATTTCATTAGGATTATCTATCTTACCACTAAAAACAAAAAATACCAAAAGCAATGAACATCTTCCAATGTTTTCTTTTTTTTTTTTTATGTTAGTATTGTTTCAAGTCATACTGCTAAAGGGTACCTAAATTTGCACTAATAAAAGTGATTTTAGGCAGAATATGCTCCTTTTCTTGGCTGTAACAGAAGATTTGTGCTTATATCTGCTCCATAGAGACATGAAGTGAAAAGAGAATCAGAAAGAACAATTCCTTTGGCACATTACTTTTTATTTCTAATTTCCTCAGGTGTCACAGACTATTTCTAGTGGTATTAGTGGCTAGTATTTAAGCATGCAGATTCTCATGTTGCTTCCTAGCTCCTTGGTGTTCTTGCTGGGGAAACTTTCTATGCCTTAAACTCTTCATCCTTATAGTGGGAATGATAATATAATGATAATAATACTTTATGGTATAGGTTGTTATATGAGGCTGAAAGGAGGTAATATATATAAAACCTTCCCATCGATGCCTGTAACATAGTAAGCACTCAGTTAGTACCTGGAACATATGTATTGGTAAGTCTCAGCTAATTATCACCAGAGCATTATTATTACCCAAGATATTTTCCATTGGCATTTTTATGGTCTTTAGTTGCTTTCTAAAAGAATAAAACTAGTTCCTTAAAACCAAATCATCCTCTTGGTAATTTTTATTTAAAAAAATTAATAATCTTGTGTGACTCATATGACTCATTTATTTATGTAGGAAGTTCAATTTAGGCCAAATTAGATGTATTTAGTTTAATATTCATGAATGAAAGTGATTTAAGTTTCTAACTATTCACTGAAACCGGAAAAAGTTCCTGAGCAATTAACCTAGATTCATATTATTTGCAGGATTTTGCTTTTTCTAATGGTGATCTTTTTGCTGAACCCATAAAAATGTCTAATTATTGTCTATTTCTATTTTATTCTATTGTTTTTTTGCTCTTAGGTGGAGACCAATTCAAAGCCAAACATTTTTGTGCTGTGATAATACCTTTCAGGTGTTAAGAAGAAGAGAAAAAAAATTCATACTGGGAAACCTATATTCTTACTTAACAACCTCTTGGGAAGATACTATCTTCACTGGTGCTAAGGTCACAGGAATAATAAATGTAGAGAGTTGGGTTAGAGTGGGGGTCATCTGACTCTAGGGGCATATTCATTTCTCCAAGTCATAGCACACAGTTCCCAGGCACAGAAGAATATTTATCCAAGGGAAATCCAGAGGACTTTCTCTGGTCAGATATAAATTGCTAAAGCATACTTTCTTGGCTATTGTCTGTGGAGAAATAATCATCAACTATCTAAAGTGAATTGGCAAGTATTTAAAAATCTGTGTTCTTTGTGTGGGTTAAGAGCTGACATATTTTGGTGATACTAAGCATTGGGATCATACCTTCCATTTCCCCCTCCCCCTCAATCATGAGCCTTGGTAGGAATGGGTCTGCTATCCCCAAGTTCTGAAAATAGCCCTGAAAATATCAGGATCTGGTGTTTCCCCTCAGGTGGAGGCAGCCTGATCTACATTGGTAAATGAAGTGGAAGATTAAGTAATTATCTTCAGAATTTGATTAATGTGGAAAATCAACATGAAAAATTTTAGCCTCTCAAGCTATTTTTCCCTCAATTGTGCATGTTTAAACCTTAATTGAATAATATTTCCTTAGCCTTCAGAGTGATTTTGACACCAACATTGAAGAGGACAGAGTGAAAGCATTTCTAAGGGGAGTTTTCAGAGCTTCTGGAAAAGATGTTAACTGTGGTCCATATAACCACAGAGGTCTTCAGCCTGAGACGTGAGGGTCAAGGAACACAGGAACTGGCCCCAGGGCTCTACTCTCAGGTCTTCTGGCTCTCAACTCTCCAAGTCTCCTGCCCTTGACAAGGTCCCTGAAAGGTTTATGAGTGTTCCACTGCATCTCTCTGCACAGCTGAGTGCTTCATTTTTAGACCGTGTCATAGATTTGGCTCTAGGACTGTTCAGCTTCCAACATGGCCTGGTGGCCTTCTTCAATCAAAAATCCTTTGCACTCTCAACCCAGCGATACTTTTCCCTGGGTCTCCCTGTTCTGGTCAAGGTGCTGGCTGCCACTTCCTTGGGAGCCTCCATACATGCTGCATTGTCTAGCTACCTGGTGTGGGAATGGGGTGACACCCATGGGTTGTTGCTCTGGTCTTAAGATTCTTGCCCCAGAATTAAACTCCTGGATCTCACCACCAGATGTTTCAGAGGAGGAGCTGGTGAGGAGATAGGCAAAGGAGGGGAGCTACATGCAGTAAAGGGAAGGAGAGTGTGTATGTATGTGTATATATATATATATATATATATATATATATATGTATCCGCAGAAATAGCTGCTGCTTTTATTCATCCTGTTGTAATCTAGAGGTAGGGTGGTAGTTCAGTAGCCTCAAGCCTCTTCCTTTCAGCCTTAAGCCTGTGGTCTCTCTCTTTCTCTCTCTCTCTCTCTCTCTTTTTTTTTCTTCATGTATCTCCAAAAATAATGTTTTAAAAAGTATACCTTCACAGTAGGTATTTATTACATTTTACAAACAATTGAAAAAATTTTGAAGTAGTTAGAAGTTATGTAATTTCTAGGTATAGTCATCCCTTAGCATCCAAGGGGGATTGGTTCCAGGCCTCCTGAAGATTCTATAATATATAGGCACTCAATTCCCTATATAGAATGGTATAGTATTTGCATATAATCTACATACACCCGCCCTGTATCCTTTAAGACATCTCTAGATCCTGTATAATATAATGTAAATGCAATGCAAATAGTTACTGTATTCGTTTTTACTTGTATTTTTAATTGTTGTATTCTTAATTTTTGTAGTTTTTTTTTGTTTGTTTTTTTCAAAAGTTTCAATCCACAGTTGGTTGAAATCACAGATGGGAACTTGCAGATACAGATGGATGATAGTGTATTATAAATATTGAAATAAATTTTCAATATGTATAATTGAAGAAATAAACTTTTCCATACTCTTTTAGATATATTTAAGACAATATAAAAAAAATCCATAAACTCTAGGTGCAGTGGCTCATGCCTGTGATCCCAGTAATCTGGGAGGCCAAGGTGGCTGGACTGCTTGGGCTCAGGAGTTTGAGACCAGTCTGAGCAAGAGTGAGACCTGGTCTTTAAAAAAATAGCTGGGCATTGTTAGCAGGTGCCTGTAGTCTCAGATACTAGGGAGGCTGAGGCAAGAGGATTGTTTGAGCCCAAGAGTTTGAGGTTCCTGTGAGCTATGATGCCATGGTACTGTACTGAGGGTGACAAAGGGAGACTCTGTCTCAAAAATAAAAATCCATAAAGAGTTTCATTTTAGTGATTAAAAATATATATGTCTATTATAGATACACACACATATATATTGCATATAAGAGCTAATGTAATAGTTGGAAATTTTACATTGTTCTTTTTGCTCTTGACTTTGTCCTTCAATTTCACTTTCTGCAAAGTTTTATCCTAATATACTTTTACACTTGAAATACTTTTTTTGGAAATATTAACATACAATTGATCAAAACACTATACTATAAATTTCCACATATAATTATTCAATTATTATTATTAATTTAAAAGAGTAAAGTCATTCCTTTGCTGTTCTGGTAAATTTACCCTTTGGAAAGCAGTGACCATGAGACAGCTGTGACATGGGAGACTGGGAGTGTGAGAGAAAAGGAGAAAAGGAGATTATATCTGAAGGAAAGGCTCTGACATAAGCTCCAGTTCTTCCCTTAGTTTTTCCCCTTTCTCTATGCAGCAAGCAAGCAAAAAAGCTCTATTTGAGTCTCATCCCAGCCACCAGTGATCCTAGCAATATTCTTCTCCTGGTTGTGTAATGGCTGAGGGAGGTACTGTCTTCCTCCACAATGTTCACTGTTCCTTCCTCATACATTTTCCAGAGTCCCTTAAATCCCCTTTCCTCCCTGAGGGCCTTTACCATGTATGCTGTCACCTTGAATTCTCTAAGTTGTTAAAACTATAGCTATAAGATGTTTTGAAAGATTGTATGAAATTTAAAAAAAAAATTTACTTATTTTTTTAATTAAATCACAACTGTGTACTGATTTGATAAAATGTGAAATGCTTACATTGAACTAGTGAACACATCCATCACAATTATTTTCCTTTCTTAATAGTTTTGATTAAGATTGTATGAAATTAATATAACCAGGCCCTCAAAAGCTTATAGCATAGTAGGAGAACCAAGGTATATGCACAAGTCACTAGGGAGAGATGGGAAGCTACAGTGTTATAGATGGGAGGGAACATGGAGATGACCCAGAGAGTAAAAGCAAAGGGTGTAATCAGAGAATGGGTACTTGTTCAAGCTACCTGAATTTCTAGCAAGTTTAAGGTGCAGTGGCTCACACCTGTAATCCCAGCACTGTGGGAGGCTGAGGAGGGAGAATTGCTTGAGTTCAGGAGTTCAAAACTTGCCTGAGTGAGAGTGAGACCTCGACTCCTAAAAAAATGGAAAAACCCAGCTGGGCTCCCTGGTGAGTGCCTGTAATCCCAGAAACTTCCTGGAGTCTGAGGTTGCAGTGAGCTATGACACCGTCACACTCTGCTCAGGACATAGGGTGGGACTCTATCTCAAAAAAACAAACAAACAAAAAAAAAACAAACCCAAAACAGAATTTCCCAAAGGGTGTCTGTGAAACAAATGTGAGCAAGTGTCTTTGAAAAAGAGATAGTAACTGTGTCAGTTTCATTTGTGTGTTATTTGTGAGTGAAGCAAGTAAAGAAAATGCTACTATGCTAGATTAAAAGAAAATAATAATTTCTTTGTTATAGAATATTTATTAATTTCCTCCAAAGGTTAGTACATTAGTGAAATCCAGGAGAGGCGCCAGCAAGAAATTCTTCCCAACTCATTTACTTTCTCTGTTGAAGTCTATTTAGCCAGACAAGAGGCTGAGGAAAAGGCTTTGGAAAGAACTGTGTTAGGGAATAGTAAGAGGTAAGGAAGGGGAGAAATTCTGGAATTAGATTGCCAAATTTATAACATCTGGAATTCCTTTGGTAGGCAGTGAAAGTCATTGATGGTTTTGGCAAGGTTGCTCATAAGCAGAGCTGGGCTCCAGTGTGGTTAACCTTGTGGCTTGCGTGAGGTAAGGTCTGGACTAGCAGTTGGAAAAGAGGAAAACTACTGTGAGGCAGAAGGACTTACTAAATTGCTCAAGAGGAAATATACAGTAATTTAAGTATAGTTGAAGTGAGAATAGAAATATATGATCATTTGCAAAAGTTGAATCTTTTAGTTAATATGATGTTGAGGGCTGTTTTTTCCCTCCATTTACTTTTACTTTTGTGATGTTAAGTAAAAAGTTTAAGTTTCTTCTCCTTCTGAGTTTATATGTTTATATGCAAATAAAACAGAACTTCTCATCTAACGAATACTGAACATCTGGGCAAAAGAAGAAATAACTGTTTAATTTCTTTCATGTTTTCACTATTGATATTATCTTTCTAAAGAGTAGAGAAAATATCTCTGGATATTTATCTAAAATTTATAATTTTCATATAGATATGGTATATAGGATAGTATTGTAGATCTAATGTTGAAAAAGAATTCTTTTAAATTATGGTAAATAATGAAGTATTTACAGACATAATATGGCAATGTTACTTCAAGAATTCAGAGTTTCAACAACTAAAGGAAAAGATTAGTTAATTTAAATCAGAAGTTTAAATATCTAGGTGATTTACTTCACTCATTTGTTTAGCCTGGTTGTTTTGGTAGATATGTAGGTAAGATATATCCTCTTCTTGTTACAGGATATCTACTCCAGCATTTTAGGAACACATTTGTTGGCATATTTTTACATAATTCCTTAGTACCAATTATGGCTTTATCCCTTTTTATATAAGTCAGAATTATTAATCTAATTAGGCCAATCAAATATAAAAGAGCAATCCTTACTTATTTCTCATTGTAAATAACCAGCAAACAAAAGTTGCAACCACCGTCTGATTACAAAATAAAACACGTAAGCAAGATTAGCAACTTGATGGAACACAGTAATTTGACAGCTAATGGTCTGACCGATGTTGTTGAGGCTTGATATGACATTTTGAAAGAGAATATCTTAGCCTACTTAATTATTGGGCAATGCATACTAAGGACTCTTGACAATGAACATTTATTTTCCCATGATAAATTGACAGTGGGTAAGAAATGGTGCAATGATAAAACAAATTATCTTAAAAAATTCAGATCAATAATAATCATAACAATAATAAATAATAATGACCCCGATTTATGGATATTTACTATATGAAAGTAGCTTCACATGCAATATTTTAATCCTCAAATAGTTTTTGCCTGATAGAAATTATCACTCTATTTGTAGGTGTCAAATAATTTAAGTGACTTGTAAAAAGTCACACGGTAAGTAGGTAGCCTTTTTCTAATATTCTGTTGTGATTTTCACATATTGCAAATCATTATCAGTGTTTATCTTAGAGAATATATAAGCTCTGACTTAAGGTTAATAGATTGTACTTTCATTTCAGCTTAAATTTTTAATAAAAGATCATGAAAAATTTCTTTCCATCCTATCCTACCGTGTCCTTAGTTTTTCAGTATTTTGTATTTTATAAAAATTTAATTGATGCAGTTTTTTTGTGGACTCAGTGGAAATTTGGATCTCTTAGACTGTAAAACAAGAATGATCTCCTTGATTTAACTGACTGACATAAAAGGTAAAGGTTTTACACGTGGAGTAAGGATGTATGTATGTCTGCATCTGTCATCTGTTTATCTAATTATTAATTATCTTTACAAGAAAAAATTTAGTTTCAGATTTCAAGAGTTTTTTCAATAGCATAATTTTATAACTTCTGGGAAAATCCAAAGCTCTTTAGGTGAAAAAAAGCCCCATATAAGGAAAGAAAAATAAAAGCACCAACTAATTGTTCTTAGAACAGCATGTAGGCAGTTACTGGCTGATTGACAAGAATTATACTCTGCAGATTATTTTAAAAACTGAAATGCACAAAGTTTGGACATATGCCACAAATTCTGAATTTGGATTATATACACTTACCTACTCAATTTCTTGAGATTAATTATAACCTGCTCTAGGGTAAAAAAAGAAAGCTCTCTTTGCTTTATCTGGTGCTTAGATGGGGGAAGGGGCATATATTTATTTTTAAGATTAAGCTTCCCCTTGACCAAAGTCTATACACTGTTTGCTTGGGACTAGTCTTGTACCTACAGTCTGGTTAAGTAGTATCTTGTTATTAGGACTGATTTTACCCAAATAGGATTTTTTTCTGAGAGGGTTGCATACAAACTATAATTACCATGCAAGGAACCCACAAATGACCGAGGGTCCACAGTAGTTAATGGGGAAGCCCATAGACTGAGATTGTAGCTATTTCTTAGGGCAACAGGTCCTTTTGAGAAATGTGGCATGGTGATTTAGATTTTGAACATTGTGGAATTAATGAATGCTTTACCACATAAAGCTTTCTTTAGTATTTGAAGGTTTCTTTACATAAGTCCTGGGCTTTTACTGCCTTTTTTCTCCAAATTGCTGGATAGGGCTCTAATGCATAACTTTCTGTTTCTAGCATCTGTGGAATGGTCCTAGAAGCCTTCAAGGTCACCTGAAAGGACCAAAATACTATGTAGAACTAAAATAATTACTTCTCATTTATTGATCTTAGGAGTCTGGGAAATGGGACCCAGGACTGCTTATATTCTCTCAGGGTATGAAACCAAGTAGAAGAGGAGAGAGATGTGCACCTGCTGAGATCCAGGCGCTGTCAGGTACTTTTAATATTGAATTTTCCTAACAGATATATGAGGTAATATGTGTCTGAGTATCTACATGAATATTTATAGCTCTGACTTCTCCCCTGAGCTCTGAATCCATATGCCCCACTACTTGGTAGGCATTTCTGTTTGAAAATCTTATAGGCATATTAAACTTAGGGTGTCAAAAACAGCCCTCTCATGCCCAATAAATCTATTTCCTAGTCTTGGCAATTTTAACTTCTACATGCTGTTCGACTCTCTTGATTTCTCTCCATTTCCACTGTCACTGCACCATCACTAATGGCTGTTGAAGGCTGTGATGGTTTTCCAGCTGTTTTCCCAACATTTTCACCTACACTGCTCCCTTTCTAATGCATTCTCTCTACTATAGCCAAAGTGATGATCTCAAAAGATGTCAAAAATCCCAAGATAATTCATCGACTAAATCACTTCAGTAGCTCCCCTTTGCCTTTGGGAAAGAAATTATATTCAGTAGAGTGGTAGGGCCCTGCCTCCTTCAACAGCGTCCTTTCCCACCACTCCCTTCCCCTCTGCCTGCCCGTTCCACCCACCTTCTCCCAGTTCTTCACAGAAGCAGACGCTCCTTCTGCTCTAGGGCCATTATCCAATTGTTTCTTTCCTCCCTTTGGGTATCTCCTCTCCAGTGTACATAGTTAATTACACCCTATCCTTTCAAACTTATTTCAGATATCACTTCCTCCAGGAGTTTCCTCTGACTGATGTGCAAGGTCAAAACTCCTTGTGAAATGCTTCTTTCTCAGAGCTGTCATTGTGATAATTAAACATGGTATTAATACAAATTTTTTTTTTTTTTTTTTTTTTGAGACAGAGTCTCAAGCCATCACCCTGGGTAGAGTGCCTGAAGTCACAGCTCATAGCAACCTCAAACTCTTAGGCTTAAGCGATTATCTTGCCTCAGCCTCCCAAGCAGCTGGGACCACAGGTGCCTTGCCACAAGGCCTGGCCATTTTTTGGTTATAGTTGTCACTGTTGTTTGGCAGGCCTAAGCTGGATTCGAACCTGCCAACTCCGGTGTATGTGGCTGGTGCCCTAGACGCTTGAGCCATAGGTGCCAAGCTAGAATTAATACAAATTAACATTTGTGTTGTTAGTTCTCTAATTTTTGTTTCACTGGCTATAAAGTAAGCCCCAGAAGATCAGGGGACAGAAGTTTTACACATACTCGGACTGTTATCTCCATAGTTCTGCACAGTACTTCACGTAAGTCAAATTGCTGGGTGAATATATGTTGAATGAATAAGTTAATGGATAGCTATTTTCCAGTGAAGAAATTTAAGCATAGATGGTTAAGTTGATGGAGTGAGGATATGAGCCCAGGTTGAAATCATCCTAAAATCTATGCTCTTTCCACTCAGAAATTTCTAGTAAAAAAATTACAACTCATATATATGTTCTTTACCAATACTGTTTGCACAGGGAGTTTTACATAGCACTATGAATTTTATTTTAGTGTCATGGAGCCAAAATATTATCAATGAACATCCAATGAAATAGAAATAGAAATGTTTCTATTGTAGCCAAAATATTAGCAATGAATATCCAATGAAATAGAAATAGAAATGTTTCTTATTATAGATAATTTTCCATGATTTTAAGTGATTTTGTTGTCCCTGGGGTGATTGTAGAATTTTTTTTTTCTTGAGACAGAGTCTCACTATGTCGCCCTCCGTAGGGGGCCGTGGAGTTACAGCCCATAACAACCTCAAACTTTTGGGCTTAAATGATTCTCTTGCCTCAGCCTCCCAAGTAGCTGGGACTACAGGCACCCATCATAACGCCCAGCTATTTATTGTTGCAGTTGTTGTTGTTTAGCTGCCTGGGTTTGAACCCACCACCCTTGGTGTATGTGGCTATTGCTGTAACCACTGTGCTGGGTGTTGAGCCTTACAAAGTATTTTTGTGTGACTTTAATGTGCTCATTTCTAAGGTAAGAGAGCTGTCTTATTAATTTGTTACTAGTATTTCTATTCATTATTATAATAAAAAAAGTTTTTCAAGAAAGGAATAAGGAGCATAAGTAAAATTAGGCTAATTATCAATTCAGATGTTTATAAGGACCAGACAGCATAGATGCATGAAGAAGCAGTTTGATGGGACTTTGGTGACCTGGCTAGGCCATTGCCCTGTCTGAAAGTGAGAGCACCTGCTCAGCTTACTCTGGTGGTGACAGTGTGGAGATGCAGACCCAGCACTGCCGGATTATCTGTTCTCCCACCCAGGGAAGACCTCATCTGGATTTTAATGAGAAATATTCTATTTTTAAATGTCAAAAATTCATTGGCTTATAAAACAACAGGCACAACAATTAAAAGCTGTATAGGCCAAAGAAAATGTATATGAGGCCTGTTCCAGCATGTAAGTTGCACATTTTCCGGCCTTTCGTGAAGACCACGTTTTACCCTGTTTTTGCTTAGGTACTATAGAAGTTATTCCCAGAAGACCAAAAATCACACCTTAACAAAAATATCTGTACCAGAATGTTTGTCGCAGCCCTATTCATAATTGCTAAGTCATGGAAGAAGCCCAGGTGCCCATCGATCCACGAATGGATTAATAAATTGTGGTATATGTAC
>CAUYPK010074673.1:0-11503 GCA_963574355.1 Loris lydekkerianus
TTCATGTGAAAGCTATAGTTTAGCTTCATTGTAGGGCTGAGTACATTGGATCATCCTCATTTGAATGGACATCACCTGAGGTTGGACTTATTTTACTAAAATGTCATATCCCCTATATCTTAGGGATAAGCATCACAAACCTAGAACATTTAGCCAAGCTTAAAAGTGATATACAAGAAATTATACACAATAAAAATGTAAAGGAAAAGTATGGTGAGTCACATCAGAGCCAAGATCAAGCTAGTCAAGGAATGAAAATCATCAGGAAAGATTCGAAGGGGGAAAAAATCCTACCACATACAATTAGAAGAAAGAGCAATTGCACAAAGTTAATGACAATGGAGAATAGGGAGAGTTTTTAATAATCTTCTTATTACCACTGCATGAAATCACATTCTCAGATAAGTCCTAGAAACTAAGGTAGGGATTTGCCTATGGATTCTCCAGGGTCCTAGCAAGGTCGTTTCCCCTCATTAATTTAAGCTACAATGCTGGGTACAATCTCTTTGGGAACGAGTTAGGTTACATCTAAAGATAATCAAACATTTATTGCTTAGCCTTCTCTTTGACTTCAATAGTCAGAATCTCTTCTCCAGCCTCAGCAGAAGGGGCCATGCTGATGATGAGCGACTGACGTGTAGTTCCTCTGGGTAAAACTGACCTTCTCATCCACGGAGGCTTTTCCTTCTTTGGAATAGAACTTGATGTGAATTTGGAGCTGTCTGCTGGTTCCTCTGCTGCCTCTCTTCCTTTACCCTTTCCTTCTTCAGTATTTTCCCTTTTATCCTGGAAGATGCAGTAACAGAGAATTGGTATTGAAATAACATTGAAAGACACTGGAGTCTTTTGATTAGTATGCAGTGGGTGAGATCACCACCAAAACAAAGGCTGTCCAATTTAAGTGGATGTGGGAATCATGCCTGCCTTGCTTCTGACTATCATCTGACAAAGTTGTCTGGTATGCTGGAGTATTCAGCTGTTACACTGAGTTGCAGTGTTAGTCCAAATTGCATTTTTTTGTCCTGGACAAGGAATTCTCTTCCTACTGGTCTTCATGCCCTCTGAATTATTAGATTCAGTGCTTAGGACTCTGATTTTGCTTTTAAATACCTATTCATTTTATGGGGGTAATGTTTTAAATATTTACATAAAAATGTATTAACCAAATACTGTATAGAAGTACTATAGAAAGTATGGTTTTCCTCCTCCATAAATTCATAAGAGAACCTCAAGGAGAAACTCATCTTTTTCTTAGTGCAATTTGCTCCATTTGTCCCACAGGTATTTGAACTATCATTTTGAACTTACTGTGTTTAGTATTATCTCTAGAAATTTCACAAGGTACCGTGGCACTTGACTATAGTCCCAGCTACTTGGGAAGCTAAAGGGGGAAGGTTGTTTGAGCCCAGGAGCTCGAGGCTACCTTGGCAACATAGCAAGACCTCACCTCAAAAATAAATAAATTAATTAAATGGACATAAAAAATTTCATAGTAAAAAATGCCCTATGCTCTTTATTGGTAATACTTGGGATCAGTTTTACAGAGACTTGCCTGAGACATTGATGTGCACAGAGAAAGTTGAGGCTCTAACTTAACACATTTACTTATGTATCTCTTTACCTCCATATATTTTTTATACAAATTACTATTCCTATGCTGATGTAAATGAGGCATTTGGTTTATACTGTATTCCTGATTTTTACTACAGGGTTTTATTTGTATGGAAAAGAAAGAAGAGGAAAGTGTTAGTCTCTCAAGTGTGACTGACTTTGTAGTGTTTGCCTTTACTCATTTCCTGAAAGGTCCACAGCTACCTGTTTTTTATAGTTTTAGAGATAGCATAATGACTAGATTCAGATAACTTGAATGCTGTTCTGTTTCCTAGTATAAATTATGAGAATCAAAGAAATCTGGAAACTATAGGAAGAGGAAAAAGCAATAACTTACCCTTTTCTTTCTTTCCTTCCCTCCCTCCCTCTCTTCCTTTCTCTCTCTCTCTCTCTCTCTCTCTCTCTCTCTCTCTCTCTCTCTCTCTCTCTCTCTCTTTCCCTCTCTCCCTCTCTCTCTCTCCCCTCCCTCCCTCCTTTCTTCTTTTTTCAGACTCACACCACTGTCACTGGACCTCAGCCTAACTCACAATAACTTCAAACTCCTGGGCTCAAGCAATCCTCTTGCCTCAGCTCCTGAGTAGCTGGGACTGCAGGTACCCAATACCACGCCTGACAAATTTTTCTACTTTTAGTAGAAATGGGGAGTGGGGGGTCTTGCGCTTGCTCAGGCTGGTCTTAAACTCCTGACCTCAAGTGATCCTCCTTCCTCAGCCTCACAGAGTACTAGGATTACAGCTGTGAGCCACCACACTCAGCCCATTTGAGTTTCTTTACATTGCTGGAAATGAGAAGGTGGCTCAACGTAGGCCTATAAATCTGAACACCTGAGTAACAGTTTCTGTTCTGTAACTCACTGTGATCTTATCTAAATTCTTTGATCTGGCTTGGCACCTGTAGCTCAGTAGTTAGGGTGCCGGCCACCTACACCGTGGCAGGTGGGTTCAAACCCAGCCTGGGCCTGATAAAAAACAATCACAACTCAAAAAAAAAAAAAAAAAAAAAAAAAAAAAAAAATAGCCAGGTGTTGTGGCAGGTGCCTATAGACCCAGCTACTTGGGAGGCTGAGGCAAGAGAATCGCTTAAGCCCAATGTTGCATAAGAAGGTCTTAGATGAAGTTTAAAAGATTATTTGTGGTTTATTATTTGTTGCTATATATATTGATTGAATATTTGTGAAAATGTTGTTTACTGGCTTGTTGGTAATGAGTTATGTATGTTTTGTGTATATGTATGTCTGTACATACAGTTTTCTCATTACCCATGGCAGTTTTGTTCTGTAACGTTGGCATAAACACTGAATTAGTGCATACTGAACCATTGCTCCCAGGGGAAATACAGGGCAAGGCTCCTATCAGCATGAGGCTGCAACATTTTTGTTAACCGGTCAATACATAACTTTGTTTCATTGACCAAAGACACTTAAATGAAGTGTATTCTGTTTACATGCCCGAGTAAAGCTAATCTAACACATTTTCTCCATAAGTCACATCACGGCAGTTTTGCACTTAGAAACATTAGACAGCACTTCAGTATTGCACATTGGACCATTTTACATAGCAAAATCACCAAAAAAAAAAAAAAAAAAAAAAGTCACAAAATTTAAAATCTGTGGCACCCAACAGACTACAAAAGAATCACTTGTGCGTAGTATAAGAGCTGAAACGAGAAAGAGGAGTGTCACCTTGTTCAGCCTTGGCTGGGACTACGTGCATCAGCAGCTTAAATGTTTCATGGCTCTGCATACGCACTGGCCCAGGGATGACCACAAAAGCATCACGAGTATGGATTTGGAGGTCATAAATAAATTACAGTCAGTAGGTCAATCCCCAAATACCAAATCTATGAGTGATGAGGGCTGACTGTTTTTATAAATACATATATGTAAAAGCCATTTATAATAAACATGCATGTGAGGATTAAATGTGATGCTACATGGGATTCAGTTTAAAGAATAATAAGTGCTATACATAATGCAGTAATTATCAGCATTAGATTAGTCCAAAATTTCCCAGTGTCTGAAACAGAATTAGAGCAGGAGCTTGTGTGCATACACTTAGTCCGGGGATCTCCATTGCAGCTCTGCTTTCACGCTGCCTCATTACCTGAGCTGTCTGTTCTCTCTTCAAATTGAGTAGTTTTGCAAGACTTGCTTTTCCTGGACCGCCCAGCAGAATTTTAAACAATTTAGGTGTCTCTTCTTTTGGTGGGACGAGAAAGGCATATTTTTTCCTTGGCGGGGTCGCCGTTGCGCCCTTATCCTTCTGGCTTAAAAGTACTCTGGACAGGAAAGAAAAGCTGTTTTAGGTAGCTCTGTGAGAATTCTGGCAAAATCGCCTAACCTGTAAAGTCAGGTGCCCGCATTAACACCTACTTATTAAGGCCACATCATGAAGAAAGGTGATCACAATCATAATAAAATTCCCCTTATGCTAGATATTACAAAGTAGAATCAACTCTACCCATCTCTAATAGAGTTTTAAAGGTTGTACCTGGCTTTCTTCATGAGGAGCTTTCCAGAGTCTGGATAGTTCCTTATAATATCTTGGAGAGTTTTTTTTTCAAGAGTTAAAAGATTGGCAAACCCATGAGCCACCACATTGGCAGTTCGGCGGTTTCCTCCGTCTGCTGCCAGAAGGCTGTAAGAGAAGAAAGTGAGTCTTCACCATAAGTTTTACTTTTTCTCCACCAAAATCTTGGAAAAAAAAAATAGCACCTATAAAAACTATTTATACTGCTTCAGAGATTGTTCCCTGGGGTCAGAGTTCAGGTGATTGTGCAGACAGAGTTAAGATGTGATGGCAATAGAAATGGTAACAGTTTTCAACATGTTTTACGTCTAACTCACGCCTCACATCAAGGAATGTGGCTGTCAGTCCTCCGTCAGATTCTTCATCCCTGATTCCAGAAGTGCAGAATCCTTTCGGACTGGGGGCCTTGGTTTGCTCCTTGTTTCACCCTCCCTATCCTCCTGGACTTCCCCAGAAAGCTGACCTCTTTGAGCTTACCCTCTGACTTCCAATTGGGTTCAGCCATTAGGAAATTCTAAGAGGAAATCAGAAAGCAGAAAAAGAAGAGAGTGGTGTCAGAGCATTTATTTCCCTTCTTCTTCCCTGGCCTGGCTGTAGGTGAGCAGTGACTGCAGTTCTCTACCAAAATCTACAGCTCCTGGCACTGTGGGATCTTCTACAAATGCAACTCCCACAGAACCTTTCTAGAACCTCTCCTTGTCCCCTGCTGGCCTTGCTGTGGCAACAACTCTTTTGCTGTTGCTAGATTTGGGATGCATTGCTAGCCCTGGTTGCATCCTCTTAGACTTCTCCTCACTTCTGTCAGTACTTGATTCATTAGTTTTCTCAATGGCCTTGCTTCAGTGTTTCTGCTTCCTGGCTGGGCTCAGACTGATGTAGCTTTCAACATCAAATGTGGGGGCCAGCTCTTAATCACGCCTGGGTTACCTCAAGAGAATACAATTTCTTCATTTAAACTCCAAAATCATCTTGTTTCTCAGTATCATAAACCGCTCTATGGTACAGTCCTACCTGGATGGTCAGGGAATTCTGGGCTCCAGGTCTCTGAGAGTATTATAGTAGAACATTTTGCATTTGAAAAATAACCAACAAACAGTGGAGAAATAAACAAATGCAGAAGGAATAAGATAAGTGAACAAAATTGTATCATTTGCCTATGACCTGAGGAAAGAAGTGCTGGTCTGTAAAAACAGGACAAGGAAAAACACATTTCAAATGTTTGTAAAAGATATCACAGGCTCTGTATTAAGAGGAGAGCACAGTATATTTAACCCTTGAAGTCAATGGAGAAAGAAGGATCACATTAATTAATACCATCTCTAGAGGCAGAAAAGACAGAGAAAACACTTTGACCTTTGGAAACAATGAAGTATGAGAAGCTCCATGGGCCTCATCAGTAGCTGAATATGGCCAAAGAGAGAATCATTGAGCCTGAGGTAAGACAATGAAAAATTTCCAGACTGAAATGTAGAGGAATAAACATAATTGAACATAGAAAGACTATGAACTCAACTATGTTCAGTGTTGTAACGTACATATGATTGGAACACCAGAAGGAGAAAGAGAGAGCAGAAGACGTGCGTGAAGTAAGAATAGCTGAGGACTTTTCAAGGTTAATGTCAGACACCAAACCATAGATCCAGGAAGAGTAGAGAACAGCCAGCAGAATAAATACCCCCAAACCCTGATCTTGGGTATATGATAAACAACCTGCAGAAAACCAAAATCTTGAAAGAATCTAAAGTAGGGAGGGGAACAAACCCCAAGCTATAGAGAAACAAGGGTAAGAATTGTAGCAGATTTCTCATTGTAAACTATGCAAGCAAGAGGGTAGAATGACATATTTAAAGTGTTGCAAGAAAAACTACCAACCTGGTACTCTATATTCAGGGAAATGCTCCTTCAAAAGTAAAAGAGAAACAAAACTTTCTCAGAAAAACAAATTGAGGGAATCCTTTGCCAGCGTATCTGCCCTGCAAAAAATGTTAAAAGTTCTATAAGGAGTAGGAAAATTATGTAGACCCAAAACTAAGGTCTACACAAAGACAGGAAGAACATTAAAAAAAGAAGTAGATGAAGATAAAGTAAAATATTTTAAAATTTTAAATTCTTAATTGATCTAAAGTAACAGTTATTGGGTAATAGCCTATGGGTTAGTGAAATGATTGACAGCAATGTTGTATGAGCCAGCAGGGAAGAATTAGAAATATTCTTAGGTACCTGTACTACATGTAGTACAGTGTTATATAAAGGTGGGTTCAGATCAGTTTAAAATGCATAGTGAAAACTTTAGAGCAATCATTTGCTATGCTATGCTAAGCAAGACAAGAAAATAGAATCATGTAAACTGCTCAATTAACGCTAGAAAAGGAAAAAGAAAGGTTTGAACTTAAGACCACCCTATCACATCCAACTTGGCCACTGATCTGTATGTAATACTAAAGACAGCGCAAGTACTCTCTAGGCCACATAACAATGGAATTCTACTTCTAAGCTAGAAAGTATGTATTTGGAATCCTTAAATGTTGACCATGTTAATGTCTAATTATTTTGCTTGATAATTTCATATTTCAGTTTTTTCCTAAGGCTGTTTCTTAAAACAAGCTCCACCTTTCCTCGAGGAAAAAAGAGAACTGCTAGTCATGGTGGCTCACACCTGATCTTAGTACTTTGGAAGACCAAACCAAGAAGATTTCTTTAGGCCAGGAGTTCAAGGTCAGAGAAGACAAGAGAAATGAATTTTATCTCATTATCTCTATGTATCATTCTGTCTACCTATTTAGGTATCTTATCTTTCATTACAATCACAGATTGTGCAATCTTCATTCTCTCATCTACCCAACTTCTTATCTTCCTTCCTATGTACCTTTTTATGAAATGGATGTTAACATTTGAAGGACAATGGTTGCCTGTGTTTATTTCATTCACATTCCTATAGTCATGGACATAGGGTAACTGCATGTTAAGCTGGGCTGGCTGGCAGTGGGGAGGTTAATTTGAACCTGTGGGTGACTGTGAATGTATGTCAGACTATGAGAACAGAATGGAAATAACATATTTAAATGTCAGGTTATTTTGAGATTGCTCAAGTTTTAATTAAACTTGCCTACAGGTTACACGTTTGGAGTGCTTGATGAGTTTTTGAACGGAAGAAATAGTCTGTCTGCCAGATGGATTTTGCCCAAACTCTCTCAGCAACGTTTAAAATAGCATCCTTTTTTTCCCTCTTGTCCACGAAGTGCTTCTCCAGCATTCCACCAATGGAAAGTTTCACTCACTAAATAGCTTAGTAAGATTCCTAAATATTCCCAGCTCTACATAGAGTTTCTGAAAAAGCCTCTGCAAGAAAAATGAATAGATGAGGTTAACATTAAGCATCCCCAGGGAAAAATAAAGTGAAGAAGCAAGGGCCCAGGAAACAAAGGAATTGGTTCTAAGGCTAGACCCATTTCTATTTTCTGTGACCTTAGACACATACTCAAGGACTTTTTTGGGGGGGCGGGAGGAAGAACCGGATTCAAACCCACCACCTCTGGTATATGGGGCTGGCGCCCTACTCTTTGAGCCACAGGTGTCACCCTTAAGGATTTTTTTGATTTCCACTTCAATAATGCAAGTGTTTATTAAGTACCTACCATGTATTCAGCATAGTGAAGTGAATTAGGGAAAAGGGAGAATTATTAAAGCATAGTTTGGTTTTACAAAAAGAACCCAGATTTGTGGAACCAGATAATTTTACCATTTATTAAGTATATCTCCCAGTACATGACTAATCTATTCTGTAGGAAACAAGGTCATATTTAGTACCTACCTTAGACATCTAAGGTTATCTGTGAGCTCCTGATATTCAATTATTAAGAAGGTGCTATTAGGTAAAATATATGGCTGGGCAGTTTTAAACCCCAATTTGTGGCATGTAACTGAATAATAAGCTTCTTGCTTGGTCCTAGTGTGCCAAAGTTGAGCAAGTGAACAAAACAGCTGTGAGAATGTCACAGAGAGATGGTATATTCAGAGACCATGTGGAGAACCTATATGTGTAAAATTTGGTAAATGTCAGGAACAAATAGCAACATGGAGATTTTATGTATACATAAACACACATGCATATTCACATACCTACATAAGTAACATACGTAGTATTTATATACAGGAGTGTGTGCATATATATATTTTCAAAGACAGAGATAGAATTTTGAGACAGTCAGTCCCTTGTCAATCATTCATTCTGAGTTTTGTCCAGGCCTGCCACATGTGGCATTACAGATTGTGTGTTGCAAACAAAGACTATAATGTGATCGGAGCTCCTGCAGTTGAGCTGCGCACAGCCTGCACAGCCCTTTTAGCAGAGCTACAGTATCTAGAAAGCACTCACATGGAAAAGAAGAGTACCAAAGAGTATGAATTGAATGTAGCAGCAAAAGAAAAACAAGAATGGAGACATAAGCTGGGCGTGGTGGCTCACACCTATAATTCTAGCACTTTGGGAGACTGAGGTAAGTGGATTGCTTCAGCTCAGGAGTTCCAAACCAACCTGAGCAAGAGCTAGACCATATCTATTAAAAATAGAAAAACTAGCTGGGCATCATGGCAGGTGCCTATAGTCCCAGCTACTTGGGAGGCTAAGGCATGAGGATCCCTTGAACTCAAGAGTTTGAAGTTGCTATGAGCTATGATGCCATCGCAGTCTCCCCAGGGTGACAGAGTGGGACTCTGTGTCCAAAAACAAAAACCCCCCAAAACAAAAAAAAGTGGAGACTTAACATGAGATTCATAAAAAAATGCTAACTTTGTCAGAGGAGGTCTTCAAATTCGGCTTTAAGACTTTTATATCATAAAAATGGATCAACTCTTGGTTTTAAGACAAACAGATATATCTTCTGCAGATCTTAGTAAAGAGGCCACTCTGTAAAGTGTTGGGAAACGTCATATGCTCACAATAGACACAACAATAAGTTTGTAAGATAATTTGTAACTAAGTCCCTAATAAGGGCTGTGAGTTGCTTTCACGTAAGTATAGTTCAACAAGAGTAATTCCCTCTGGATGGAGGAAGGTAGGTCAGGACAATGCTTTCCAGAAATCTAGTTCTCTCTTTGTTGCTCTGCCATGATCCATAGTACCTTTCAGAATAGTGAGACAAATAATTCTTTTGAAACATTGCCTTTCTCAACTGGGCTTTAATAAGTAGATTTTTGATGAGTTTGAGATTGTATAGATGATGTGTTTTGAAGGTCAGTTATTAAGGGGAAGAAGATAAAGAATTCACTGTACAAATTAAAAAGAAAAGCAAAAAATAAATTAGAGATAAATTAGGGGTGTGTAGAAATAGTGTATTCCATAATGGGCTAAGATATTAAGACAAATTCTGGAGTTATAAAGATGATTAACATTTTTTCCTCAAGCAGTTCGTAATCTAAGAGTGGGGTAAATGTGCATACAGATAGACTGGGATATATTAATAACACTATTAGTAATAGTAACATTAGTGGATAGTATTGAGTGCTTACTCTGAGCTATTTTCCTAAGTTCTTTTTTATGCATAAATACAAACAATGCTCTTCAATCTTATGAAATAGTTATGTATGATTGTTATTCCATTTTGACTTATGAAAAATTAGTCTCAGCTGAGTAACTTGCCTATAGTCACATAGCTTATAAGTTGTGACATTGAGATGCAAACCTACTCAGGGCCTCTTAAGTAGATAAACACAATTTAGAATGCTTAATGCTTTGATTATTGTAAGAAATGAGAATATTTCCTAACATAAAGAAGGTTACATTCTAAACTCATTTTCTCATGTAGAATGATTTCTAGAATAGAAATACAACTAGCTCTAAATGCTGTCAATGGAAAGAGCATTGCTTCCAATGCTGAGTAAGAGATTAAAACTTCAAATATTTGTTCTCATTAAGCAAATTTCTGGTTGGGTTGAATTTGGGGAACATGAGGTTGGATCACCTGTGTACATTTTTTCTGAGTTATTCTTTTTTGTCAATGTTATTGGAAAACACTTTGTTCCTTGACAGTTTTACAACTCAACTAAAAATAAATTCTCACAAAAATTTTGTGGTTGAGCAAATTCTAGTCACCTCTGCCTGGGCTTCTTGCTCTTTGCAGATGCTTTAATATTCATAAAACCATTAAATGGCAAACACGTGTTAGCCTAGATTTTTTTTTCTAAGATATTTTGAGGAATTCCTGCACACATGGATTTTTAATGAAGTTAGAGAGTTATAATATCATAGATATAAAACATCTTAACTCCCTTTTCTTCCCAAAGGTTGTGATTTCAGAGTTGAATTGGCCTTAGAGAAGGGGATGGACACTGAAGAATCTGGGTAAAAATTCTAGGGAAGGAGAGGGAGAAAAAGAATAATATAGAATCATTATGCTTCATTTATCTCCCTTCAAGCTCCAGGAGAATATTCAATGATGATACTTTGACTGGAAAATACTGCATCAAACAAATTAATATGTGCGCCTAAGTGTTTCTTTGGAGTCAAAAACAGCTAATGGTGTCATATGTTTCTACAAAATTTATAGTTCTAAAAGTGTTTTCTTTAAAAAAAATTCCCTTACTAAATGATCATGTCAATTATCTATGCTTACAGCTATGGAAACTGAGGTCCAGAATCAATCAATGAATTTCCCAAGAACAAATACTTAAGAATTTCATCACTGAAAATGAAAATCCAAAATGAGAGCTCATTTCAATTCAAGGTGTTTTTTCCTTATACACTAACTGTTATGATACTATTGTTGAAATCATTGCTATTGGTGAAATCAGTGGATATTAGAAAAAATCAGGGAGAAAGCCAATCAGACTGGTGTGATAAACCATGTCAAGGTCTGACTCTCAGAGTATTTGCTTCTTCATTGCTGTTCCAAATAGTGGTAAAGAGCCTTTGTTTAGCACTGGATAAAGTTGCTTTAGGAGAAGTCCTGAGACTATTTGAATAAATGTTTAAACAATGATATTGATCATGTATTTATTCAGAGAAATATTGAAAGACTTAGATGAAGTACATGCCTTTTGCTCTAATCAGAAAAGATGATACACAAAGAGACTATATTCAAAAGTATGTAAGGAAAATGTAAATATATATTCTTATTTTTTATTATTAAATCATAGCTGTGTACATTAATGCAATCATGGGGTACAATGTACTGGGTTTATATACAATTTGACATATTTTCATCTAACTGGTTAACATAGCCTTCACTGTATTTTCTTAGTTATTGTGTTAAGACATTCATTCTCTACGCTTAGACGTGATCAAGGAATACAGCACTATCGATTTATAGTATAGTCTGAGGTGTGGTAGTGTAATTCCTCCTGCTTTGTTTTTATTTCTGAGTAAT